>MDKH01235018.1:0-13147 GCA_005239495.1 Nicotiana undulata
AGGGTGAAATGTTGAACTGAGGTCTATCTGAGTACCCATCTCGTTGTGCAAAGCTCTCCAGAAATGCAAAGTGAACTGAGGACCCCGATCTGAAATAATAGACACCGGCACACCGTGCAACCGGACTATCTCGCGAAGATAAATCTGAGCCAGCCTCTCTGTAGTATAAGTAGTAGCCACAGGAATGAAATGCGCCGACTTGGTCAATCTATCCACAATGACCCAAACCGCATCAACCTTCCGCAAAGTCCGAGGCAACCCAACCACGAAGTCCATAGTGATACGCTCCCATTTCCACTGAGGAATGGGCATCTGCTGAAACAAGCCTCCTGGCCGCTGATGCTCGTACTTAACCTACTGACAATTCAGGCACCTAGCCACATACTGAACAATTTCCTTCTTCATCCGCCTCCATCAGTAGTGTTGCTTCAAATCACGATACATCTTTGTCTCTCTTGGGTGGATAGAATACCGAGAACTGTGCGCCTCTGCTAGAATCTTCTCCCTCAGGCCATCGACATCAGGAACACACAATCGGCCCTGGAGTCGCAGAACACCATCCTCGCCTAAAGTTATCTCCTTGGCTCTGCCCTGGACCACCGTATCCCGAAGCTCTGCTAGGCGTGGATCATCAAACTGTCGAGCCTTGATCTCTCCCAACAATGAAGACTGAGCAACCACATGAGCCAAAACTCGACGAGGCTCTGAAAGGTCCAATCTCACCAATCGATTGGCTAAGGAATGAATGTCCAAGGCTAAAGTTCTCTCCTCAGCTGCAATGTAGGCCAAACTACCCATACTAGCTGCCCGCCTGCTCAAAGCAACCGCTACAACATTTACCTTGCCCGGATGATACAGAATAGTGAGATCATAGTCCTTCAACAACTCAAGCCACCTCCGCTGCCTCAAATTAAGGTCCCTCTACTTAAGCAAGTACTGCAGACTGCGGTGGTCAGTATAGACCTCACAAGATACACCGTAAAATAATGCCGCCATATCTTCAAAGCATGAACAATCGCCGCCAACTCCAAATCGTGCACAGGGTAATTCTTTTCATGAACCTTCAGCTGTCGCGAAGCATAAGCAATAACCCTGCCATCCTGCATCAACACACATCCCAACCCGACGCGTGAAGCGTCGCAATACACTATATATACTCCAGACTCAGAAGGCAATGATAACACTGGTGCTGAAGTCAATGCTGACTTGAGATTTTGAAAGCTCGCCTTACAATCGTCGGACCACTAAAATGGAGCATTCTTTTGAGTCAATCTGGTTAATGGAGCGGCCATAGAAGAGAATCTCTCAACGAACCGACGGTAGTAACCTGCTAAACCCAGAAAACTCCTGATCTCTGAAGCTGAAGTAGGACGTGGCCAACTCTGAACTGCCTCAATCTTCTGTGGATCAACCTTGATACCCTCACCGGACACCACATGCCCCAGAAATGCCACAGACTCTAACAAAATCTCACACTTGGAGAACTTAGCATATAGCTTCTGTTCTCGCAAGGTCTGAAGCACAACTCTCAAATGCTGCTCGTGCTCTCCCAGGCTCCGTGAGTAGATCAATATATCATCAATGAAAACAATAATGAAGGAGTCGATATACGGCCTGAATACCCTATTCATCAAGTCCATAAATGATGTTGGGGGATTAGTCAAGCCAAAGGACATCACTAAGAACTCATAGTGGCCATATCTGGTGCGAAATGCAGTCTTCGGGACATCAGAAGCCCGAATCTTCAACTGGTGATAAAATGACCTCAGATCAATCTTAGAGAACACACGAGCACCCTGTAGCTGATCAAACAAATCATCAATGCGTGGCAGAGAATACTTGTTCTTGATGGTCACTTTATTCAACTGGCGGTAGTCAATACACATCCGCATAGACCCATCCTTCTTCTTCACAAATAGGACTAGAGCACCCCACGGCGACACACTTGGCCTAATAAATCCCTTGGCCAACAACTCTTCAAGCTACTCCTTCAGTTCCTTTAGCTCCTTAGGAGCCATACGATAAGGAGGAATGGAAATAGGCTGAGTATCTGGAGCCAAATCAATGCAGAAATCTATATCTCGATATGGAGGCATGCCTGGAAGATCTGAAGGAAACACATCCGGAAACTCCCGAACGACAGGAAATGAATCAATGGTAGGAGACTCGGCGGTGGTGTCCCGCACATAAGCAAGATAAGACAGGCACCCTTTCTCGACCATATTCCGAGCTTTCATGAAGGAAATGACCCGGCTGAAGGCACTAACTGAAGAATGCCTCCACTCTAACCTCAGCGACTCAGGCATGGCTAATGTAACTGTCTTGGCATGGCAATCCAAGACAGCATGATGAGGGGATAGCCAATCCATGCCCAAGATGACCTCGAAATCAATCATATCAAGCAACAACAGGTCGGCTCTGGTCTCAAACCCATAGAAAGTAATCACACAAGACCGGTAGGCCCGGTCTACCACTACAGAGTCGCCTACAGGAGTGGATACATACAAGGGAGAACCCAAAGACTCACAAATAACATCCAGAGAATGGGCAAATAATGCTGAAACATATGAATATGTAGACCCTGGATCAAATAGCACTGAAGCCTCTCTACCACAGACCAAAATAATACCTGTAACCACAACATCTGATGCCATTGCGTCTGCCCTGGCTGGAATAGCATAAACTTTGGCTGGAGCACCCGAAGACTGAGCTCCCCCAGGACGAGCTGGAGCTCAATGACCCCCTCCTGACTGGCCTCCCCCTCTAGGACGACCCCTGCCAACCTGACCTCCACCCCTAGGTGGTCGTGCTGCTGGTGTTGTAATCATAGGTTGCTGGCTCTGCTGCACGGCCTTGCCCCGACACTTGGGATAAAACCTCCATGTGTGACCCACATCCCCACACTCGAAGCAACCCCCTGGCACTGCTGCTCTCTGCCCCGAAGAGGAGGAACCCTGAATAGCTGAAGATCGGTGTGAATCCTCTGGTAAAGCACTGAGATAAGAACTGGAGAATCTCTGAGGGCTAGGATAACTGCTGGGTGCACTCTGGACGGCTGGAGGATGATAAGAGCGCTCTGGCATGGCGCTGAACTAAGGCCTCACTGAAACATCCCTGGGAGGCAACGATGGTGCTGAATAGGAAGGCCTGCTGAATTGACTGCCTCCTATAGGAACCCTACCCCTAGCTGGAGCACCTCTAAAATCACCTGTGAACCTGGGCCTCTTGTCTTGCTGACCCTGCTCTCTACTCCTCGCACGGTAACCCTCGATATGTCGGGCTATCTCAACCACAAACTGGTAGAGGTTACCCATCTCAACCTCTCTGGCCATGGAGGTCCTGATACCCGGATGTAAGCCTGCCACAAACCGTCGAACTCTCTCAGCATCCGTGGGCAATATAATAAGGGCATGGCGGGATAGCTCTAAAAACCTCGCCTCATAGTCTGTCACGGACATCTTCCCCTGCTCCAATATCTCGAACTGACCCCGAAGCTCCTCCCACTCCGATGGTGGAATGTACCTATCCAAAAATAACTGAATAAACTGCTCCCATGCAACCGGTGGTGACCCTGCTTGCCTACTGAGAACATATGACTGCCACCAGCGACGAGCTCTGCCCTCAAGCTGAAATGTCGTGAAGTCTACCCCATGTGACTCTAATATCCTCATGTTGTGCAGTCTGTCCCTGCACCTCTCGATAAAATCATGTGCATCCTCTCCTCGATCACCCCCGAAGGTCGTAGGGCGAAGTTGGGTCCATCTACCCAGCAGATTCTACTGGTCCATCTCTGCAACTGTCCTGGGATCTGGTGCTGCCACCCCAGGCTGAACCCCAATCACTGGTGGAATATCTGGAGTACTATGTACTGCTGCTACTGGTCCTGTAGCCTAAGCGGTAGGGGTCTTAACTCCCCTTCCTGCCTGAGAAGTAGCAGGATCTGATGGAAGTATACCCGCCTGTGACATAGTATCCATGAACCTCAGCATACGGCCCATGACCTCCTGGAAGCCCGGCGCCGTCATAAAATCAGTTGGTGGTGGAGCTACTGGAGGCAGCTCATCCTGCTCCTCAACATAAAGATCCTTAATCGGTGCAACCAATACAGCTCTGGGACGCCCTCGCCCCCTACTATGAACAGGAGCCCTACCCCTGCCCCTACCACGGCCTCGAGCGGCGGGTGTAGCAGCCTCACCTGGATCAGGAACATGTGAAGCACGCGTCCTCACCATCTGTGAGAGAATAGAAGAACAGGTTTGAGTACATCACCGATTGCACGATAAGATATGAACCAAAGGAGTTTGTTAACACCATATAGCCTCCTGAAGATAAGTACAGACGTCTCCGTACTGATCCGCAAGACTATAGTGGGTTTGCCCGTGACTCGTGAGACTACGTGAACCTAAAGCTCTGATACCACGTTGTCACGACCCAAATCCTAATTCAGGTCGCGATGGCACCCAACAGCGGGGTTAGGCAAGCCGATACGGATTACACTAGATTTCACCCTTCCCGTTTAGTTCAAACAAGTCGTCAATTACCCGTTTTAAAGCAATTAACATGTTATTAACCTGATACGATAGTGGAAACATAACGAAAGTCGGGCTAAGATAAATAGATACATCGATATACAGCCCAATACCCAAACATACGCTAAGTGTGTACCAGGAACTAGTGTCACGGGAAACTACTAAATATACAATAACTAAAATAAATACAGGGCCTCAGTCTGAACAAAAAGACAGAGAAGCAAGACAAAAGAAACTCCAGGGTGCTGCCAGGAAGTCGCCAGGAAGGACAGCTCACCGTGAAGTATAACCACTCGGTCAATATCTAGAACTGGACTGATAATCATACGTACCAACCTCCGGACCTGTACAGTCAAGTACAGAGGAAAAGAAAGTGCAGCATGAGTACATACATAAATATGTACCCAGTGAGTATCCCGTCTAATCTCGAAGAAGTAGTGACGAGAATTCGACTCGATACTCACTGAGGTCCAACAGTAATAAAGTAAGTAGGATGTAAGGAAAACAGTAGGCATGTAAGACAAATAACAAGGTACATCGATATTAGGCATCAAATAACAATTCAAAATCAAACAAGGTTGGTATCCGCCGTGGCATACGGCCCGCTCCCATATGGTACCCACTCTCATCGCTCCGCCGTGGCGTACGGCCTGATCCCATCCTGTAATCTTCGTCGTGGAGTACATCCCGATCCCACCCTATAGCCTTCGCCATAGCGTACGGCCCGGTCCCATAATATACATCTCTAATCACTCTACCGTAGTGTACAGCCCGATCCCATAATATAATCTCTCATCAATCAGTTGTGGCGTACGGCCCGATCCCATGATATAATCTCTCGTCACTCTGCCATGGCGTACGTAGCCCCCAAACAAGTTCACATAGCAATTAAGGTTGCCTAGAGGGACAATTCCCTCTTACAAGGTTAGAAAGGAGACTCATCTCGACGAAGCACTCCTCGGACCAAAGACCGGGTCAAGGATGCGCCCAAAGCTCCGAAACTACCCTCAACGGCTCACAACTAGCCAAACATAGCATAATTGAATCAATTTATGCTCCAAGAATAAGAATTAACAAGAAATTCCAAAATATAGTATTCTTGAAGGTTTTTGAAATTTCAACCCCAAGCCCATGCGTTCGGATTTTGAAAATTCTCGAAGGAATGAATTACCCGAAGCCTAAGGATCATAATCACCTAATTTATTTAGGAATTCATGGCTAAAAAGGGATAATTCACTAATTATCAAAGCCCTAGGAATTTCTACCCAATTTTCCCATGATTTTGATATTTTTAAGAACAAAATTAGTTGAATTCCATGAAAAATTGATAATTTAGAGAAGAAGTCACTCACCTTAGATGATAGTGGCTTTGGAAAGCCATTTCCCCCAGCTCTAAGATGCTTTAATGGAGTTTGGAAATTGGAAATGAGGAAGAAAGCCCATAATTGGGCATTTAAATACTGCCCAGGAAAACCTTCACTGCGATCGCGGCATTAGGCCTGCGATCGCCGAGAACCAATGACCCTGGCCCCCAGGAAGCCCTATGCGATATCATAGATGGGGCATGCGATCGCAGAGGGTAGGGAGGTAGGCTTATGCAATCGCATAGAGGAACCGGCAGTAGGGGCTAGGTGACTTGTGCGATCGCAGGAGTGAGTCTGCGATCGCAGAGAGTTGGGGAGGGGACCATATGCGATCGCGGAGTGATGTATGCGATCGTAGAGAACATTGGATGGCCCAGCATAATCACTTCTCTGCGATCGCATCCCTGCTTCTGCGATCGCAGAGAGTTGGGGAGGGGACCATATGCGATCGCGGAGTGATGTATGCGATCGTAGAGAACATTGGATGGCCCAGCATAATCACTTCTCTGCGATCGCATCCCTGCTTCTGCGATCGCAGAGAAGGAAACCAGACAGAAAATTTTTGGTTTTTCTAACTTAACTCCCGGGGGTCTAAAACACCCCTGAGTCCCCCGGGACCCCATCCAAAAGCACCGGCAAGTCTGTATTCGTGATACGGACTTGCTCAACTTCCGAAACATGAAAAACAATAACGGAACTCAAAATTCAACCCCAAAACCAAATTGATCAAACTTAAGACCTTTGAAGTTCTAGAGTTCATTCCATTGCGCCGAACGAGTCTATACTACTCGGAATGACTTCAAATTTTGCAGACAAGTCATAAGTGACTATACGGAACTATTGCCGGTCTCGGAATTCCATTCGGACCTCGATATCATAAAATCACGTCCCAACCCAAATTTCAAATATAAGGAAATCCTAATTTCCATTTCGGGCGCCGAAATGCTCCGGGTCATCAGAAACTCGAGCCGAACATACGCCCAAGTCCGAAATCATCATACGGAGTTACTGGAGCTGTCAGAACTCAATTCCGAGGTTGTTTGCGCAAAATGTTGACCGAAGTCAAACTTGGCCAAATAGGCCAACCTTAAGGAACCAAGTGTTCCTAAACCACCCAAATCATTCCCAAATCCCGAATCACCCGCTCCCGCAAGTCATAAAGCACGAATAGGCGCTATGGAAGGTTTCATTTAAGGAAACAGGATCCTAACACGCAAAACGACCGGCTAGGTCGTTACAGAAACTAATTGTATATTTGGGTTGGTGGATGAATGGGTCAACGTAATTTGGTCCGAACCCCGAGTTTAGACCAAGCGGGCCCAGGGTCGGGTTTCCACTTTTTTTAAAAAAAACTTAGGAAAAATTATATTTTTCGATAAAGTTAGTTCCTTTAATCTTAATTAATGGTATTGAATTAATTATGATTAGATTCGAGCAAGTTAGAGCAAGATTCTAAAGGAAAAGCTATAATTGAGCTGTGAGTGGCCTGCGAAATTGAGGTAAGTGTTTGGTCTAACTTTGATTTGAGGGAATAGGAATCCCCACTTGTTTTCTATGTGAAATGCATGGGCGTGGTGTATAGTTGAGGTGACGAGTATCTATGCACCACCCAATTTGCATGTTAAGCATGATCCCTTTCCTGTTCCCAACTTAATTGATTCTTGTCTTAATTGTTCTATGTCCGTTATTGTTTCTATGACTACTTGGTCTTATTATTTTATTGTATGATATTGTTGTGGTTATTTTGGAAAGATTATTGGTTGTTTTAGCTATATTCCTTGTGGTACAAAACGGTTGAGCGGTTTGGCATTGTTTTTACGAATTATATATATATATATATATATATATATATATATATATATATATATATATATATATATATATATATATATATCCATTCCTGTTGATTCCATTTTTGATAATATTGAGGGAGTGATGAGGAATGCAGTTTAATTGTCTTATGATTGTTGAGGTTTACGTGGATGTTTGGTTTCAATTGATTGTTGCCAATGGTTGTGGCAAGTGTATTAAAAGTGTTGGTTGTTCTTTTGATTTTATTATGGTACTGTAGAGACTGAGCTGGGTTGACAGCGTTACGGTGTTTACATATATTCTGGTTGGTTTTATTGTGAAATGATATTGGTTCAAGTACGAGCTACACTGTTTTCTGTTTGAAATTTGTTGAACTAAAAGTGTTGTGAAAGGCTGGCCTGAACAGTGAAAGTTTTTGATGAATAAACAAAATTGGTGTGATAAAGGGGCTGTGACAATGGTGGACAATTGATTGTGATATTGTGAATAGGTAGGATCGGGTTGCACGCCGCAACAAGACAATGATAAGAGAGAATATGCATGTTTTTTTGTTTATAAAATAAAGGCTGGAACACTCATTGTTTTATTATCATTTTTTCATATTCTGCTTTTACTGTTATTTAAAGTGAAACTTGTTCTGTTTATAATTTTCGAGACATAAATATTATGAAAGTCTTTGACTTGAAAGGCGGTGATAAGGGGGCTGTGATAAGAGGGTTGTGATAAGGGTGGATAATTGATTGTGATACAGGTGAATAAATTAATCGTGATACGGGTGAATAAATTGATATGATATATCTGGTGGGATTGGGTTGCACGCCGCAACAAGGAGCAATAAGGGAGGACAATTATATTTTTAATGATTTTTAAAGAAAAACAAAGATTTGAAAACTACCATTTTATATTACTATTTTTCGTATTTTGGCACTACTTTTATTTAAAGTTAAAGTTTAAAAACTTGAAAATTATTTGAGAGTTTGTTATAGATGTGGCCTGGAAAAGGCGGCTGAGTTATTTCATTATTGTTGTAGTACTTAATTATTTGTTTGAATTTCCTTCTTGCTTTATAATTATTTCTCAGTTATATTTTTCTTGTTCGTGTAGAATTGTTTTATTGCGTTATTGCATATATTATTGTCACATGTTATATGTTGTTAATGCCCTACTGTAGCCTCGTCACTACTTCGTCGAGGTTAGGCTCGGCACTTACTCAGTACATGGGGTCGGTTGTACTGATACTACACTCTATGCTCTTTAACACAGATCCAGGTACCGGCCAATAGTAGAGATTTGTAGAGCAGCTATCCACTCTTTCGGAGACACGAGGTATATCTGTCGGCGTTCGCAGATCCTGAGAGTCGTCTCTATACTATTTAGACTATTGTTTTATTTGATTCAGAACAGTTACACATTATTCGTTTAGCCCATTATTTGTAGTATTCTTTAGTAGTTCGTGAATTGTGACACCAGACCCTATGGTAGTTTTAAATTATTTATAAAATTAGTTCGTGGCTCGTTTTATTTATTTGCTTATTCATCTATATGTGGAATTATTCATTGAAAGTCAGTAGCTTAAATTTTACTTCATAATTGCGTATTATGTTTAAATAGAAATTCAAAGGAAATAGTTAATTGAACTCTAACATTGGCTTGCCTAGCAAGTGTGAAGTTAGGCGCCATCACGATCCCTAAGGTTGGGGGAATTTGGGTCGTGACATTAGTTGGGTCTGTTTTAATTTATTTGAGTGAATAATCTGGCATTACATATATATGTTGCATTAGTAGTTCTTTTCCCATCGAAATTTTCTATTCAAGATGCATGAATACCTATATGTGTAGTGTGTTTGAAATTTTAGTATTAAATGGTTATAAACAATTGTCTGAAAATAATAGTATGCTCTCCATCTGAGCTGGTTCTGTTTCTTTTTGGATTGTATAATTCTTGCATTATATAATATGTTTTGCATGAATGATTCTTTTCCCAACGAAATTTATTATTCGAGATGCATGTATGTATATAAATATTGAATGCAGTCTGAATTTTGTTATTCAGTGTTTTGACTTATTATGATCTATTTAATATTTTATCTCAACTCCACTATGACTTTGTGCGATTTGTCGAATTAATTGTTAAAATTTTCTTTTGATAGTGATAAGACATTAATTTAAAGGATGCATTATTTGTACTTTTTGTTAGAAGGAATTTAATTCCGGTTTCTGGGAAAAATAAGAGATGGATATTTGTTTTAAGTTTCGAATAACTCATGAGCTATAGAGCTTGATAAACATTTTATCTCTTGTGGTACATGAATGCATGGCCTTGTTATTTTATATTAATGTCTCTCCTGAACATAACAATATTAGTCTATCTCATATGAGAATATGCTCTTCATAATCGAGTAAAATTTATCTGTGTACCTTTGTCTAAATCATATTAATATGGATAGGATTCAAGTTGGTCAAGGATGGACCTTAAGGTTCATTGAAAGTAGAGGCATTACCAACTTGTAGATCATGTTTGGAAGGAAATTTGACTAAAGGTTGTTTCCCTTCAAAAGGAAATAAAGCTAATGATAAGCTAGAATGAATTCCTTCTGACTTGTATGGTTTAATGAACATATTGGTAAGAGATAGTTTGAGTATTTTTGTGAAGTTCATAAATGATTACTCAAAACATTAATATATTTATTTGATGCACCGTTAGTCTTAATGAATTAAGTAATTCAAGGTTTTTAAGACTTGAAACGGAGAAACACGAAGGAAATATATTAAGTTACTGCAATTTGATTGTAGTGTTGAGCATCTCTCTAAAGAGTTCTTTTGTTACTTATCAGAATAAGGTATTACATCTCAATTAACCACACTGTAAACTCCATAATAGAGTGGTGTAGTAGAAAGAAGAAATAAGTCTCTTTTGGACTAGATTAATGATGTGTTATTCAGATTTGCCTTATTTGTTTTTTGGAATATTTCCTAGAAACTGCAAATTACATTCTGAATATAGTTTCTTCTAAGTTAGTACATGTGACATCTATAGAACTGTGGACTGAATGTAAGATCAGCCATTGGCATGTTCAGATATACGATTGTCCAGCACATATGCTGAAAGGGAAAGCGGATATATAAGTTGGAACTAAGAATGGATAGGTGCATGTTTATTGAATATCCAAGAAAACGAATGGAGTTTTATTTTATGTCCTAAAGAAAATAAGGCAACTGTTAAAACAAATGCATTTTTCTAGATAAGGACTGTTTAATAAACCATGTTCCTAGAAGTAAACTATTTTTACAGGAACTGAGCAAAGAAATAACTAGATGTTCAAAAACAACAAAACCCACATGTCCGAATTGACATTCCATTGCAGTTAAGTAGTGGGAGAACGTTAATAGACATGCTTTTATCGAGTGGGAGTGATGTTTGAACAGTAAACACTATAGTAAGAAGTCGCTAATATTTCAATGCCGTAAGGTAATGAAGGTAATATTATTAGTACTTCGTCGTAGTGGGAGAATACTAAGGAAAATCATAGTTTGG
This sequence comes from Nicotiana undulata, assembly GCA_005239495.1. Taxonomy (NCBI): domain Eukaryota; kingdom Viridiplantae; phylum Streptophyta; class Magnoliopsida; order Solanales; family Solanaceae; genus Nicotiana; species Nicotiana undulata. Next base: position 11,241 of record MDKH01235018.1, read on the forward strand.
TGGACACTCTTGGGATAGTTTCGGTAACAAGATCCTTGAAGAGTTTAATACCAAACTAGATTGATACCACAAAGCACTATTGAACAAAGATTGCATCAGAAATAACTTGGCAAGATTCTTTAACAAAATCTTATTTTGTGGAGACTTTTAATAGTCATGTAAAAGAATGTCTGAGAAAGTTGTAGATGCATGGTTATGAGTCTAAGTGGGAGATTGTTGGGGAATATACTATTAACCATGAGTTTAGTTATAGTATATTCTAACAATTGTCATGGTTAAAAGTCTAAGTGGGAGATTGTTGGGATATATACTATTAACCATGGATTTTGGTTTGGATATTGTATTTATTATGGAACAATTGTTTATTCAATTTTAATAAAGTTTTAAATAGATCATATATTAGTTTGTGTCCTTTGCTTTTATAGTAGATGATTTAGTGTATAGAGTCTAGCTTATACACGGAAGATTAAATCATCGGTTCTTATAAGCATAAAGACAATGTTCACAATCTAATGATGGAATTGGACAAACCATCATGGATGATTGTAGCACAATATTAAAATATAATTTATCTTGATTATGGGAGTGGTTTAATTCAAATTTCTTGTGCTAGTACATTTTGTATGTATTGAACGGACCAAGTAGAGATAAGGATTTTATATTGACTTAATAAAATAAACTCTCTAGCCATTAAATGTATTTATACTCTTAATCTTGATATAATTATTATTAGATATGTATATTATTATTTTGATTTATTAAAAGGCGATATTCTTTCGTGGGTCAATATGCCTGGTAAATTGGATAATAATAATGTACATTGGCGAAGTAGTAATTAGTTGATGGAATCCATGTCTCGGTCTAGAGATTGATGATACACCTTTATGAAAACTTATAAGTTTTCATGTGTAAACCCTGCAGGTGAATTTTGTATCCGTCAGATGAAATAAGTTAAGCGAAAGTCTAAAGGAAATAATCAATGAATTAAATTGTCAGTAATTTAATTTATTTGATTAGTATCTGAATCTTAACATGGGGAGTTAAATAAGGTTTAATGGAAGAATTTCGAAATTGAACTGAGGAGTGCAGTTACGAATTTTTAGTGCAATAATTCGTAATTTATTATGGTAGTATTAATTCAGATATTTCGAATAAAGTCCATAATAGGAAGCCTCGTTAATTAAATTATGCGGTCCCTGTTGTGCCCAAATAATTAGGAAATAAATAATATTCTATTTCTTAGTGAAAAAGGAAGACCCAACAGGTTTAGGAAAAGGTTTTAAACCCTAAAACTTGTGCCTATATAAAGGGGGTCTTATTCCATAAGGAGGCTAAGGTTTCACTACACAGTTTTCTTAGGAGAAACTCGCCCACACGAGTTTCGCTAGTTACGGGCATTATTCGGGTCACACAGCAGAAGACCGTGGAACTGGAAGATGATCTCGTGGAAGGCTTTGCTCTTGCTTAGAGGTTCCTATCGCCATCGCGGTCACGCTTCAAGAGATAAGTATCGATTTTATGTTTGATTATAATCTGTGATTATGTGTTGTCTATATTACATGCAAGTGATCCTGGCTATTTGCTTCCGCTGTTGTGATGACCCAAAAGGTCATCTTACATAATTTAAGTTGTATTTGTGTTCCGAGGCTCCGAGAGCCTTCGTTAGTCTCACCTCGTTATGCGTGCGCATCCCGGGCGTGAAGCCGGGAAGCTATTATGTAAAAAATTGATGAAAATGAGTCTTGATAATTAATGAACGAATATAGTTGACTTTGGTCAACATTTCTGGTAAACGGACCCCGGACCCGTGATTCGACAGTCCCGGAGGGTCCGTAGGAAAATAGGGGACTCGGGCATATGCTCGGAATTGAATTCCGAGGTCCCAAGCCCGAGAAATGAATTTTTAA
>MDKH01023682.1:0-28447 GCA_005239495.1 Nicotiana undulata
GGTTGTATATTCTTTATCCCCGTTTACATTACTGTTCTTACTTATGCTTTCCTGCCTTACATAATCAGTATTTTATTCGTACTGACGTCCTTTTAATTTGTGGACGTGCATGTCATGTTTCAGGTCCTGATAGACAGGTAGACATAGCTCCCCCACCACAATAGGCTTTCCAGTTCAGCGGTTATAGGCGAGATCCCTTCTCCAGACTTGCCGTGGTCTTGGTATGCATTTTTGTTATAGATATTATGGGTATGTCGGGGCCATGTTCTGGCTATGTTGCATTACTTATGCTCTTTTAGAGGCTCATAGATAGGTGTCGACTTATGTATAGTTTGGTATGCCTTGTCGGATGATTTTTGTTGTATAGTCTTTCATGGAAGCGTGATAGCTCCTAACTTACATGTAGTTTCTTGACAGTCTTGTTATCCCATGTTATGCATGTTCATTCCATTATCTTTCATTGTTTGGTGTTCGTAATCCATATCTACCACTTATATTGATCTTGTCGGCCCTTAAAGATAATAAGAAGGTTAGATAAAATGTACGTTGGTGCTCGGCAAGTATGGCCCGGGTGCTAGTCATGATCCTCCAGTTTGGGTCGTGACAGTTACCTCGTCCTTTATGAATGTGTGGTTTACCTCGGACCGGGGCCTTCTCTTTTGTTTTACCGGTCTGAACTTTGGGTCCTGACTTAGTCGATGTGTTGTTATCTCCGGTGGGATCCCTAATAAGTAGAGATTTTAACATATTATTTGCTCTCTTTTACTTGTGTTTTAGGCCAAAAATGCTTAAAGGTATTCCCGGAAACTAATAAAATATGCTTGCTTGCAAGTATTGTTCAAAATAATCCAAAGGAATCAAAATCAACTCACAAAGGAGTCAAAAGTTGAACAAAAATCAAGACTGGACAAAGAGGCGTGCAGTGGGAGCGATGAAGAGAGGGAGATTCAGAGACTTGTAATTTATGCTCTATGATGAGCGCAGACCACACCAATAATGTGCGTCCGCAATAAAAATTATGCATTCCGCGATGAACAAGAATAAGAGAGTTGACAACTTGGGCAAAATGAAGGAATGCAGACCACACCAAAATTGTGCGGCCGCAGGATGTCAAGTGCGATCAAACACACAATTGTGCGGTCCGCGATGATGAAGGTTCAGAGAGTTGTCTCAAGCTAAAAATCAAGCAAGTGCGGACTGCATCACTTTTATGCAGCCGCATAATCATAAGCGCGACCGCACTTAGAATTATGCGGTCGCACAACCTCCGCAGGGGCATTTTTGTCAGATATTTTCAACTTAGTATAAATAGAACTTTTTGTCATTTTTAGGTCATGTTACGTTTTGTATGAGCACCTGAGACGGCTAGTTTTACTGTTTTCGGAAATTTTGTACTAGATTCACTTCTTAACATTAGATTTTCATCCCATAATCTAATATTATGGATTTTATCTTCATTTCTTTATTAATTTCGTCTATTTTCATGAGTAGCTAAACACATAGCTAGGGTTGTGACCCAACCCTAGTGTGGGTATTTAATGGGTGTCTGATTTTAGGGCTTGAATGTGAATGGGTTAGTGATATTTAGCCTAGTTTTTGCTAGAACTCAAGAATTAATGGTTGCAAACATTGATTCATGCCTTTATGACTTACTCTCTACTTGAGAAAGAGGGACTAAGTCTAGGAAAACTAGGCTAACAAGGAATTGGGGTGTACTCAAGAAATTGATAGCCCCAATTAAAGGGTTAAACCTAGAGATAGTAATACCCGACTTGAGCTAATATCACTTGATTTGTATGAATACCCATTTGGACTTGAGAAAGTCAAATTGGGCAAAATCACTCAAACTACCAAGAAGTATAGAGTGAGTACCCGAGTGTGATAGGTATATTACAGTCCCAACTAACCAAGCTTGCCCTAGATTTTACTACCAGTTAGATAACCACCTAGGTAGAAGTCATGACCCTAGTCTCTTTTAAACACTTGAAAAAACCCAACAAAAATATTGTCCTTAGTTTCAATTATTGCAATCATTAGAGTAAAGATAGAAGTAGAATACAAGCCCAAACTCGTGGAAGTGTAATTATATTCAAAGCCCACAGCTCGCTTAGATATAAACCTAATTCCAAACATTAGCTTCATGTGGATTCGATCCCGACCTTAGTTGAGTTAAAATTGCATCGACCCCCTCGCTACTCGATAGCAGTGTAGGCTTGGACCCGATCAATCCATGTCATGTCTAAGTGGGACAAAGAAAAACAATCTATGTTATCAATAAGAAATTGAATAAGCTTTTTCCTGAGTTCGGGGGTTAACCCCGTTCCCAGGTATACCTTTCGGTCGGGCAGGTACTCGACCAATATAACCTGTTCCAACTCTTCGACCATCGATTTTGTAGCGTCGGTATCGTCGGGAACAACAAAGTTCGAGGAGTTAAAAAATCTTCCACTTCTTCTTCCATTTCCTGCTTCTCCGATTCGATCGAGGCTGGCGGCGATGATTGCTATTTGGCTTCATGTTTAACTTTGATGCTCGATCCCTCCGATGTCGATAGTGCCGATATCGATATTACCTCATCGACCGCAAACATTTCTTTTGCAGCATGCTGCTCCCCGTTACCTATTTTTACCCCATCCGACGTTGGGAATTTCATTATTTGGTGGAGATTCGAAGGGACTGCCCTCATGTTGTGGATCCAAGGCCTTCCGAGTAGGGAATTGTATCTCATGCCGCCCTCGATTACGAGGAACTTGGTATCTTGAATGGTTCCAGCCACATTCACTGGTAGGATAATCTCTCCTTTAATTGTTTTACTGGCCATATTGAAGTTGTTTAAGACCCGAGTTGCGGGCATGATTTGATCTTGCAGACCGAGCTGCTCCACGACCCTTGATCAGATGATATTTTCTGAGCTACCTGGATCCACTAAAACACGCTTTACTTGAACTTTATTTAATAAGATAGATATTACCATAGCGTCATTGTGGTGTTGAGAAATTCCTTCTGCTTCTTCGTCGTTGAATGATAAGGTGCCTTCAAGCACATAATCTCGGGTTCATTTTTCCCTGGTGATTGATACCTTAGTGCATTTGAATATTGGTACCTACGGAATGTCGACCCCACCGACGATCATATGAATGACATGTTGCAGCTCCGCCTGTTCTTTTTTTCCGGTTGGCATCCCTTTCTCTGAAATGATTCTTGGCTCGATCACTTAGGAACTCTCGAAGGTGACCCTCATTGAATAGACGAGCTACCTAGTATCTTTGATCCTTCCGATTGCCGATACAATTCCCGATGCATCGATACTAAAATTATATTCCAATAATCGAGGTGCTTATGTGGGATCGACATACTTATCAAAACCATTTTTGCTCATAAGTCCCTGAGCATTCTGTCCTCGATCACTTCTTCGATCGTTCCAAGCGGAATTGAATCCTGGACCACTGTTCCTTCGATTTGCGGTGTACGGTTGATATCGGTCTTTGTTCGACCTTGTCTCCCTATCGATGTCCCTTTGATTTTTAGCTGTTGAACTGTTTGGATGTACTGAACCGGAAGGAGCTCTTAATTGGTCATCCTCGACCCTGATCTTCGATTGATGCCGATTGTGTACATCTGCCCAAGTCACAGCTGAATACTCGATCAAATTTTGCTTCAGTTGACGTGATGCTATCGAGCTTCGTTCATTCAATCCCTGAGCGAAAGCTTGAATGGCCCAATCATCTGTGACCGGTGGCAACTCCATGCATTCCATTTGAAATCGGGATACAAACTCCCTTAGTATTTCATTATCCCTCTGTCTTACTTTGAAAAGGTCTGATTTCTTTGTCGCAATCTTTATGGCTCCGGCATGTGCCTTTACAAAAGACTCCGCTAACATGGCAAATGATCCAATGGAATTTGGCGGTAGATTGTGGTTACAAAGCATTGCTCCCTTCGATAGAGTTTCCCCGAACTTTCTCAATAAAACAGATTTGATCTCATCATCTTCCAAATTATTACCCTTGATAGCACATGTGTTGGAGGTGACATGCTCGTTGGGGTCGGTGGTCCCATTATATTTAGGTATGTCCGGCATACAAAACTTCTTTGTAATTGGTTTCAGAGCCGCACTCGGAAGAAACGACTTTTGTACAAATGTCTTCGAATCTATCCCTTTCAAGATTGGCGGTGCCCCCGATATATGATCAACTCAGGAGTTGTACGTTTCCACTTTTTTATCATTAGCTTCGATTTTCTTCTCTCCTAACTCAATTCTTTTGGTGAGCTTCTCGAACATTTTCATTATTGCGGGACCGGTCCCTGATCCGCTATCATTCGACCTCTTTAGTACTGGCTCGGTACGGCGAGTGGTTTCTGGCTCGCCCCACTCAGAGTTTTATGTTGATTTTTCAGCTGAGCAATAACGACTTGTTAAGCCTGTAGCATCTCGAATATCACTTGGAGACTGACCCCTCCGTATCCTCTACCCTGCGCACCTTGGCCACCATATCGGCCTTCTCTGCGTACACTCCCTTCGAGATCCGCGCCTAGGTCCGTATTCAAAGCAACGTGCAAATTGACATCGACTGGGTTGGCAGCCGGTGCTCCCCCGAGATTAGCCTGTGGAAACCTCGACTCCTGGAGCAATTACATTATCGTTTACCCCATGAAACCTGAGGCCATTGTCACCATGTGTGGGTGCGTTTTGTGAGTTTGACATGTTTTAGCCTGAAAGCAAAGATTCTTGACAAGAACAAGCGTAATATAGTGTGTATTATCAGAATTAGCACTGAACAATTACTGTTATCCTTAGCCCCACGGTGGGCGCCAAACTATTTATTCTCAAATTCGGATAACAATTAGACTTATATTGTGGTTTTAAGGATATGTGATTTGATCCAATACCGATTGATAAACAAGGAATTAAACATATGAGTTAGACAATGAAATAAATCAAACCAGTGCGTAAGCAAATCATCGACCTCGATTTGAGACAGTCTTGAGGTGGAATAGTAAGAACAAGAAATGATAAAGCATTTCCGACGAACAGTAAGTGAAATAGCAAGAGAGTAATGACTGCATGTATTTTTGTCAATGAATAATGATGATTACAAATGAATGTGATGCCTCTTTATATAATAGAGGAGCCCTAAATAAGGTACACTTCTAATTACGGAAGTAAATCCCATGATTGGTACCAATAATCGCTCTTGATTTGGTATGTTCCGGGATTTCCGCCGTGATCTTCGACTGGTTACGGATATCTCGCAATTCTGTTATTATGCTCCTCTCGAAGTCGGTCATGCTTGGTCTCGATTGTTGTTGGCATCGATCTCAACGGACACTTCGATCTCTAGGCTTGATGCCTCATCTTCGATCTCGGGTCCGACTCATTACGAGACTACCCCGTTGCAACTCTCTTGCCTCGATTAAACAGTAAAATAGGGCATCTATGAGCGGTTGATGATCTAAAACTGGAAAAGCTTGCAGCTGATACTCTTGTGAGGACGTTTTTGCCCCTCTATTTGTCGGTCATTTAGCCAGTCAAATCTTGATTTTGATTTAAAGAGTATTAGTTGGAAGAAGAAAATAGCAACTTAGTCATCCCTGCCTCAATTCTTGATTGGGACATCCAACTGTTACTCATGAATGCATGCATTACGTAGGAAAATCATTGTCAAGCAAGTCAGTCAAAACGTCATAGTGTGCATTGTCATTCCTTCTTTCTCCGCCGCCCCCCCTCCCCCCGCAAATAATATATGTATATATCTCATTCCTCTATATATATATATATATATAAATATATATATATATGAAGAAATCAGGTAGCTATTCAGTAATACAATATTCACTTCAACTTTTGCATGTTAGAGAAGATGTGGGCGTTACCTTTCAGTATTTTGCTACTTATCACCTTCAGCTTAGTCCTAATTTGCGAAACAATAGAAGCACAAACAAACAGTCGCCTTCTTCCTCAAAAAGAAAGTAAGGTCCCATTTTCTTTTATTGGAATAGCTTCTCTACTGTATGTTATTATGATTCCTTTTTTTAAACTGTATTTACAGCTTTTGTGATTTTGCAGAGAATGCTCTTAAAGAAATAGCGGAACAGTTGGGGAAAAGGGACTGGGATTTTGATGCGAATCCTTGTGATGCTGGGAACACAAATTGGAACACGCCAGGGAATGACAAATCAACGTATCACAATAATGTGACCTGCAATTGCTCTATCCCCAATAATGGTTTCTGTCATGTTGAAAGCATGTGAGCTTTCTTCCTCTCCCTCTTTTTACTTATCTGCCTTCAGTTTCTTCATTATAAGTGCTTTTGGTCTGCCGGAAAACGTTACTCCAGAATCACCTTCAACCTGGTTTCTAAAAGTCTAGATTAAAATTGGCAAGATAAAAGATTTGGTTCACTAAGAACTGACTTTCTCTTTGTCTAAAAAGAAAGATATAGGGGCCTATTTGCTTGGAATCAATTTTTCTGGGAACAGTTTGTTTACTACATGAGGAAATGAACATTTAGAACTACTCCAATAAACAATCACTTCTTCTGGACTACGAAAAGCAAATAGTTTTTTTTTTCTTCAAATATCGGTTGAATAGTTTTGATAGCTTTTCTTATAATGTGAACAGATTACTCAAAGGGCAAGATCTTTCAGGTGTTCTCCCTCCCTCCTTGGTGAAGTTACCTTATCTCAAGATAATGTACTGTCAACTGACTTGAATCTATGTTTTCAAAACTTGTTGGAGTTTTTCCATATAAATTATGAAAATGATTATCCTTTGAATGAGAAATTATATTGTCAATGTCTGACCTGCAGTGACCTCTCTCGCAACTATTTGAGTGGTACTATTCCCCCTGAATGGGCATCTATCAAACTGGAAAATATGTGAGCTGTACCTGAATTGCACTTAATACTTTAGGCATAACATAAAAAAGGTTCCTTTAATTTAAACTATCAAGAATTGATGGTTTTCAGGTCTGTTATGGTGAATCGACTCTCTGGACCAATTCCAAAATACTTGGGAAACATGACTACACTACTTTATATGTATGTCTTCTTGGCTTTCACAACACTCCCACAATGATAAGTGGTCTTTATTTAATTTAACATTCATTGAACTGGCATGAAAAACTTTCAGGAGTTTGGAAAATAACATGTTTAATGGAACTATTCCAAAAGAACTCGGAAACATGGTTAATTTGCAGAATCTGTAAGGCCTTCTGAACAATCCTTCTTTAGATGAAATTTGTGTTTTTACAACAATTTGACAGTTTAGTTGCTTTGTGCAGCATTCTTAGTTTTAATAATCTCACAGGTAAGTTGCCAGTGGAAATCAATAAACTCAAAAATTTGACAGAATTGTGAGCACCTCAGAATATACTTATGATGTAATTTCCTCTGTGTCTTGCACTTCCTGTTTGTCTGATTTCTCCCTTTCCTCCATTTTTGGCACCAATGCAGTAGGTTGAGCGGTAACAACTTTACTGGAAAACTTCCTAGCTTTGATAGTTTTAAAAACCTTCAGAAATTGTAAGCATTTTTACACTAGTTGTTAAAAGTTTGTATTTCTAGACATATTTTAGTTGGATCAGACTTTATGGTTGGTTAACAGAGAGATTCAAGCTTCTGGTTTTGAAGGACCTGTATCTCCAAGCATTTCTGTCTTGACAGGAATGTATGAATTGTGAGTTGTTTTCTATGTTGCATACTTTCTTTAGTTGCTTATTATGGTGTTTGGTTAGAATTTAATCTTAATAAGATGACTTTACAGAAGAATCAGTGACTTGACTAGAAGTGCTTCAGAATTTCCACCGCTTGAGAGCATGACAGGCCTAAGTAGATTGTAAGTAATCTCTTGAAATTTGAATTTAAGCATTAATGGTTCTACTAGTTTAATTCCCTAGCTAGTTGATAGAAAGCATTTTTTATTTCCTTTTCTGAAGCTAATTTGTGATTGCAGGATGTTAAGGAACTGCAATATATCTGGGAAGATTCCTTCTTACATAGGTAAAATGCCTAAATTAAAAATTCTGTAAGTCTGCCGCCTAACTTCACTCCGATTTTAATTCCTTCCTTTTTTGATATCCTTTTCTTTCTCCCTTTCATACGCTCCTGTATTTTACAGAAATCATGCATGCCAATTATGCAATCCTTCCTCTTTTACAATTTCTGTTTACTTTTTAGGTCAGGAGACAGGTCTATTGAAATTGAGTCTTACTTAATTGTTAACATTTGGTAGTTCTTTAATGATGACCATATAGAGGAGAACTTCTCTCCAAGAGGAAAAGGGATAAGAAAGAACTTGAGCTTCCATCTCATGGTTATGCACTTATGCTATAGGTCTCAAGTTGGAAAAGTATTGTTTCGTCTTGACTATGGTTTTCTTTTGCTGCAGAGATCTAAGCTTCAACAGGCTTGAAGGACCGATCCCGATTCTGGAAGGCATGAACAACCTGGAGAGCTTGTAAGTGACATAACATAGGGATGAAACTTGCCATACTCAAAGTTCTTCTTTCAGCTTGCATGCCTGCGCGTTGCCCTTATATTCTCAACAAATCCAACTTTTTTTTCCCCATTGAAATATTAATGATAAAATTTAAACCTGAGACATGAATGGCCAAGGTGCTGAGGCTTCAAACACGTTTATCGCCAAAGAAATTTCCATTGTATGACATTTTATTGGTTGTTCAGAGCTTGATTCATTTATTTATTTATTAAGCTCTTTGTTCGAATTGAAATCTCCAGTAGAATTAAAGATTTTGCTTTGCAAGGTACCTGACAAGCAATAAACTTAGTGGGCCAATTGAAGATTGGATCATAAGTAGAGATTCCAAATTGTAAGTTTATTACTTCTGATAACATGGTTTTACTTATAAATCTACTCATGCCTATGAATGCGAGATTCTCTTTATCTCAAGAACTTTAGATTCCATAAGCATATAGTCATAAATGCCAATGTTGCATGCACACAGTATTCCTTACAGAATTTCCTTTTAATCAACACTAACTTGCTGATTCTGTTCTGCACCATTTATAATTCTGTATTGGTATTGGTAAAACTGACATTTGCATCCTTCAATCAGAAACACAAATACTCCATCTCCTTTTATTACTTTTATAGTACTGGGAGAACACTAATTATGTTAGAAACTGTATTTGCAGCCATGCAGACCTATCTTACAACAACTTCAATGAGAGTTCTGAGCCAACTACTTGTCCGGAAAACCTGTATGATCCTCGAACTTTATGCCTTCTTCCTGCTCATTTTTATTATTCGCGCACCAGCTGTTGTTATTTCTAAGAGACATTTCCTTCTTGGCAGAAACTTGTTCAGAAGCTATAACGCAACAAAAAAGTCGTAAGTCTTTAACTTGTCTTATAGGAGACTGGGTGCATAATCATTTTCTTAGAGAATTTTCAACTGACCCTCCTTCCAACTTGATTCAGAGAACTCGGGAAATGCTTGTCAAGTAATCCTTGTTCAAAGAGTAAGTTTATCCTTCTACAAGACTAAGATTCAAATTCTCTCAATCTAAGATTCTGTGTTTCAGAAGTTTCAGATCACAGTACTTTATCAATTTCTGTTGATAATGGAGAAACAGAACACTTGATAATGTCAGTTCTCTTTGTGTCTGCTATGTTTTGTAGAGGCAGATTTACTTCATGTGTTTTAATTATATGCAGATTGGGACTCAGTGCACATAAATTGTGGTGGTGAGAGTGTGACAATAGGGGACACCACTTATGAAGCAGATGAAAATTCAGCAGGTCCTGCAAAATTCATTCACTGGAAAGAGAGCTGGGGAACCAGCAATACTGGAGAATTCTGGGGGGAAAGCAGGGGCTACCAAGCGACTAATGTATCTGCCATTAAGGGATATGATGCTGATCTGTATACGACAGCTCGGCTCTCAGCTTTATCTCTAACTTACTATGGACGTTGTTTAGCAAATGGAAACTACACTGTGACACTGCACTTTGCAGAGATTGTTTTAAGAGATAACCAATCTTTCCGAAGTCTTGGAAAACGGATGTTTGATGTCTATATTCAGGTCAATGGATATCCATCTGAGCATTATGTCATGGTTTAGGTTCAGTTTACTTACAATTTAACTGAATGCAGGGCGAGAGGAAGTTTAAAGATTTTGATATTAGAAGTTTAGCTGGAGGAGTTGATAAAGCTTTGATAAGAAAGTTCAATGCAGTTGTAGAAGATGGCATTCTGGAAGTGCGCTTTCAGTATGCTGGGAAAGGAACAACAGCTGTCCCTACAAGAGGAAACTATGGCCCTTTAGTTTCTGCCATCTCTTTTAAAACCAGTAACACTACTATTGCCCTTTGGTTCACTTCTTTCTCCTTCACAAACAAGCTTTAACGTTTCCAGATGTTGTTAATTATTGTCAGAGAGCTTAAACAAATGACTTAAGATTGCATACAAACAAATGCTAGTGGACTTTACACTCTTGCTCTCCTTCTTTTCAATATCATAGATTTCAAGCCCCCTGCTAATCACAAAAAGATAATACTCATCATAGCTGGAGCAGTGACGGCCTCGTTAATTCTCATTTTCGCGATATTGTTTGTCTCTTGGAGGAGAAGCAGAAACAGGATATCAAAGGAAGCAGGTGATGCTACAGCCGAGCAGCCCTATTTCAATGCCTTATGTTTTAAATACATAGAACTTGCATATGGTTTGCTCTCCATGATTTCCTGAAAAAATCTAATCTAAATGAAACTTTAGGGATTTTGAAAACAAGAAACATTATGGAAATATGCATTTGATATTACATATTTTCCACATTATATGGAAGCATTACACCTTTTAAATGTTATCTTTTTCTTTGAATGTACAGAATTAAGAGGATTAGATCTACTGACTGGTGTATTTACCATCAGACAAATCAAAGCTGCCACAGACAATTTTGATGCTGCAAATAAGATCGGGGAAGGTGGTTTTGGTTCTGTCTACAAGGTGAATCTCAACCTGTGCTCTCACAAGCTTTCTAATTTTTTCGGCTTAGCTAAAGCATCTAGACGTGGATGCTACGTATAGACAACCTCCATTTTTTATTTTTTCCTTTTATATTAATGAACAGGGTACACTATTGGATGGTAAAGTTATTGCTGTTAAGCAGCTTTCATCCAAATCAAAGCAAGGGAACCGTGAGTTTGTAAATGAGATAGGTATGATCTCTGGCTTACAGCACCCAAATCTCGTCAAACTATACGGATGTTGTGCTGAGGGAAATCAACTGCTGCTGGTGTATGAGTACTTGGAGAACAATAGCCTTGCCCGTGCTTTATTTGGTAATCTAATATCCTTGTTCATTGTTTTAGTTTCACGTCAAACAGAACATAAGCTAAAATGAACAAAGAACAAATATTGCTCTTTTTGTAATTAAGGAAAGAGTTCAGAATGAGAAGTCAATATAGATATTTAGTTCACATCAAAATGCAGGTCCAGAAGAGCATCGGCTCAATATAGATTGGCCAACCAGGCAAAAGATCTGCATTGGGATAGCAAAAGGCTTAGCTTTCCTACACGAAGAATCTACATTAAAAATTGTTCATAGGGACATCAAAGCAACGAATGTTCTTCTCGACAAGAAGCTAAACCCGAAGATTTCTGACTTTGGTCTGGCCAAACTTGACGATGAGGATAACACACATATCAGCACTAGAGTTGCTGGAACCATGTGAGTTTTCTGACAACCCTCTCATTCATGTTTACATTCTTGAGTTCTTCGTGTAAGAAATATATCTATTGGATGGTCACACTGCGGTTAATTCTACATGTCATAACTCATAATTTTCTGCAATGATAGTTATTGATATAGGTCTATATGCTGTTCTCATCCATGCAGCATATATACATTAACGATCTCTAGAATCCTTACATTCGCTCTTTCTTGCATTTTGGATATCTTATACAAGGCAACTTGCCATAGTTGTTGTTAGAGGCGGACCTAGGATTTTTACGCGATAGGAGCACAATATTCTGCTCAACAAGTGCCCCTAAAGGCTTTTAATGTTCAGGGTGCCAAGTGCTTTAAATTAACCATTTTCAAGGTATATACATATACATATACAAGATTTCTGCCGAAGCTTACAGGGTCCGATGACCCCTCACTATACACATAGGTCCGCCTCTGGTTGTTGTATGTATTCTTAACCAAGAAAGTTTGGTGAAGTTACAAGCACTAAGATATAATGGATTGGCTGTCCTTAAAGAAGGCATTCAGATGGTTGATCATATTTCTGGTGCTGATTGCATTGCTTCAATTTTTAGGGATAGAAATGATTACCGGCCAATGTATCCTCATCAAATCTTGAAGTTGCTGCTAATGATTGTTGACATGTATTTCGTTCCAATCTACCATTCTTGACATTATGAAATATCAAGCACGGAGTTGATACCACTTTAGAAACTTTGATCAGGGTTTGAACATTTATATGTCTATTGCCAAATAGTCCCAATGCACAAATTTAAAGTTGTCACTCCGGTCTGCAGAGGATATATGGCACCTGAATATGCACTATGGGGATACTTGACCTACAAAGCAGACATCTACAGCTTTGGAGTTGTTGCGTTAGAGATTGCTGCTGGGAAGAGCATTATGACATATCGCCCCAATGAGAAATTTGTCTGCCTTCTAGATTGGGTAAGGAATCATAATCCCAGATATTAATTCCTAAGTTGCACACTATTGAACTATAGTATCTTGCATTTTATTCAATTCCAAAATTCAGGCCCTTGTTCTACAAAGGCAAGGAAAATTGGCGGAATTAGTAGATGAAACATTGGGTTCAGATTTGAAGCAGGATGAGGCTCTAAGGATGATAAACGTAGCTTTGCTATGTACCAATCCGTCTCCAGCACTTAGGCCAACTATGTCTGCAGTAGTTAGCATTCTTGAAAATCAACTTGACCTTCCTGAGTTCAACATGGAATCAAGATTCTATGATGATTATGATGATCATCTCAACTTTCAAGGGTTAAGAGACAAGTATGGCGAGAAGTTCAGCTCTAGCCGAAGTCAACCCCTTACACAGTCATCCAATATTACACAGTCCTCTTCATCAGCTTAAATTCGCAGTCAGATCAAGATAGTGAAAAAAAGGGTAGCAGATTTTGTTAGGACTATTAACAAAATCGGATCCATAATTTTAAGGTTATGAGTTCTGTACCACAACCCTTTTTGCTCTCTTGGTTCTGGATAATTTCGAATACAAGGTCTATAGTCTATATCAAAGCTATTGGTTCTGCCGGATCTGTAAATTAAGTGTAGATCCGCCCCAGGGACTATATATGTGGGGTTGTTGTTTCCTTACTGATAAGAAGGTGATGTTCAAATACTTGTAATAGCCTATACCAGAACATTAAAAAGGTGCACCTTTTATTTGCAATATAGCATATGAGAATGTAAAAGAGGTCTGAAATGAAACAATTCATATAAATTTGAAGCAATGGTATCATTACTAAGTTCAACAGCTTTTCAGATGCTACTTTGGTGGAGGCCATTCCAAGCAAATGGTATCTCATGATGTATGGATACAACTGGAGACCATTGGTTACTGTTCCAGCTTTGGGAATTAACGTTAGTGTAACAGCCCAGCTCGCTAATAATATTATCCGCTTTGGGCTTAGGTCCTCACGGGTTTAAAACGCGTCCTAGGGTTTAAGGCTTGTTAACTTATATACCCAACAACCTTTTGTCGATGTGAGACTCTGTCTAAAGTCTGGGTGTTACAGTTAGAATTGCCAATCTAACGTTTTGAATCTCACATCCTTTGATCCTATTTAAGAAAGGGCAATCACATGAAGCAAACAGTGTGCACATAATCCATAACTTTCTACCTTCTTCCCCTTCTTACTACCTTGACAACTCTATGATCATTTCTCTTTCAGGTCATTTTAGCCATTTTGCCATAACGTTTCATGTTTAGCTATTACACTAAACATGTGTTCTTATGTTTTATCATCAAAAGTATCACTTAAAGACTCAAACTCTTATTAACTAAAAGTCATGTAACTTTAAATATTCTTAACATAACAGTTGATTTTGCTTTACTTTGACTTTCCATTAAGAGGCAAAATGCATGTTACATTTTTTGAGCATAAACTAATATTATAAAAGAATTCCTTGTGATGAAAAGAGTTATTATTACTTGATGACTCCCATGATATAAAGAGGAGAAATGGTGCATTGGTTTTGGCCCCTTATTCCTTGTTGACTTAAGGTGATTGGATCAATTCCCTCTAAAATTTCTGCTTTATTTTCTTTTTCTTAAGTTTTCTTTTTCTTTTTTTTTACAATATGAAAATTAAACTGATGATAATTTTTTGTGATAATGAAATTAGCTATTTTTTGTTCCTAAGTTGTTGGGGCATCAAACTAAATTTTTATTTTAAACATAGTGGTGCAACCATGTGCGCAAATCTTGGATCCGATTATGCTTGCAATAGATAATCAAATGTACTTGAAGAGTCAAACCATTGGGCATCAGACGATTCTAGCTCAATTGTTTTGCCTTTGACATAGTCTCTTTTTTGACTTCAATAAGAATTCTTTTTTTGGAAGAAGCTTCCTTTAAATTGAAAAGAAAAATAAAGCAAAACAAGTATGGAGTACTCAGCACTTACCCTTCTTTTTCACTTGCAAAAGATAGTCAATGGTTTTCTTTACTTTTTTTATAAGTTGGTAAAACAAAAAATAAGGCATCATTTTCTGTTTCTTTTACCACAAAAGCAAAAGGTTGAAGAAAGAAAATGGATGACTGGTCAACTGGAGAATCACCAAAGCAAACGCGTTTTATGTGCCATCATTTCATTGCATTCAAATGAACAAACAAACAACCAACCAACTAATTCACAAAGTCCAAAGTCCAACCTCTGACTCACCAAACAACAACATTCAAAAACAGCCAAAAAAAGAGGAAAAAACAATTTGAAGAACCAAAAAAAAGAAAAGAAAAGAGAAATTAACTTTTCATTGAACAAAGCATAAAGTTTCAATCTTTATTAATTCTTGATAATATTTCTGGAATTTGAATGAAGAACAAGTCATCGTCGTCATCATCATCAGTCAGCTGTGTTTCTTCTTGCAAATGAACAATGGATTCAAATCCCAACAAGTCTTCTTCTGTAGCCTCAGATGCTTTGATTACTACTCTCAGCAACTCAATCCAAGCTTTGGGCAGAGGGTTTGATGTCACTTCTGATATTAGGCTTCTGTATTGTAAAGGGGCACCCGGTTCTCGTTTAGTTCATCTTGATGAAGCAAATCGTGTAGATCTTTTGGTCCCAGATGGGGTTGGTGTTTTGATTCCAAATGTTACAGCGGACATTGAATGTTCAGTTGGGATGAGAAGCATTGAGGCCACATCTGTTTGTACCTTCCATGAGGTCAGCTCAGTTTCTTGGTATTGTTTAAAGCCTCATGTTTTTATCTGAATATCATGGTTTACCTTGTTTTGGTTAATCAGTTTAGTGTATTAGATTAAGTCCATGTTCCTCATCTTTTGGGGTTTCTAGATGATGTGTTAAATTGTTTTTTTTTTTTTACTAATTATTTATAATAATTTTGTTTTTGAGTTTCTTAGATTTGTTTAGTTGTTTCCGCATTTGTTAAAGGAATAGCTAATTGTTATGAAGGTTGGTTTTAATATCTTGTTTTGGTGTAATTTGGTAGTGAAGATTAAGGCAAGATAAATGGTTTGAGTTTAGGCTTAATGGAGAATTGGATTAGTAGATCATAGTGATTGTTCCCCGATGTGATTTAGTGTGTACATCAGATTACGGGACTATTTTATGATGCTTCCTCTAGTCTATATTCATATTTGGATAGTTCCTCCGTTATATGGATCATACCACTTTACCTTGTCACGCATGTACACAATGTAGTATGATCTAGAGCAATCAGTTCAAATCTTGAATTCGTCAGAGAATCACTGATCCGGATGTCGTGAAGTTCTTAAAGACTTCAATGGTAAAAACATGAATCACTGATGAGAAGTGAATAGGGTGGTCACAGCTGGCTTAAGATGCATTTGGTAGACAGAACAGTATAGTGTCAAAGGTTAGGTGGCCATGGTGGTTGACAACAACTATCCTACTTATGTCGCGTGTTTACAGACTATAGAAACTAGTACGAAACTTGGTAAACTCCTAGGAACAAATACTAACTATAGCGGTGTTGATGTGATATGGGACAGCAGTGAGACGGAAAGACCACTTCCTAACTATATGATAATGAAGCTACATAAAAAAATCTAGGTTCTCACCATGGAAAGTGTTGGTTGTGCGAAAATAATGAATGTGCTGAGTCGATAGGACTATGCGGTGTCAAATGTTTAGTGGCAACGACAGAACAAGTGTCCTAATCATGCAACCATCCTAACGTAACGAAGATCAACCAATCAAATTTGGAGAAAAGTAGTGGAGCATTGTTTAATAAAACGCACCAGTTGAATAGACAGACTATCTCCCAAGTGTATGAGAGTGAAATGAAAACAGAGCGCATACCTAGAAGTTTTCGTTAGTTGAGTAGCTACAGGAATATGTGTCCCAAGAAGTGAGATAATAGAGCTCCACAACCTTCTAGCCATGTTATTCACGGTGATGGAGAAATGATAACCAAATTCCTATAGAAGTGGCTAGAGTAGCTATCCGTCTCCTTTCTCACTATAGTAGAGTAACTATTCTCCTTCAGAAAACAAAAAAAAGGAAAATAGTTGCAGGAAAGGTTTATGGTTTACTGCTATCTCATTAATTTTGTATTTGAAATCCCTCATGCTTGAATTTCCAGATGGCAAAATACTTCAATGCAATGTCAAATATATCTGGAGATGTTCCACTTGGGAGTTTTAATGCCATGTTTAACTTCACTGGTTCATGGCAACATGATGCAGCAGCTACTAAATCCCTTGCCATGATTGGACATGTTATCCCACTCTATACAGTCAGGATAGTAAAGCTAGATTTACTTCTGCGGGATGAAATAAAGCGCGCTGTTCCATACTCTTGGGATCCTGCATCGCTGGCAAGGTGAAGTTTTTCACATCAGCACATTTCACTGTTTTGATTTTGAATAGTACAGTATCATTTTCTTTTGATGTTAAGGTATTAGCACATTCGATTTGTCGTTCTAATGTTCAGGGAGAGTAGAAGCAGCTGCTTTGTATAGTGTGACTTGTTGCATGTTTTACTTTTTCTTTTAATTGCATAACCTTGAGGAAAGGGTGACCTATAGAAATTTACAGTTGGTTGTGTTCCAGTACCATTGTCGATTTGTTGAGTTCCAAATCGTAATCCCTTTAGGCTCTTATCTGCTATCACCTGAACAGCTGTGTGCAGCTAGAAACCTTTTTTCTTGAACTCAAGTTTCTTATGCCCTGAACTTCTGTATGATAGATTGTGGATATATACTCTCCTCCTTTTCAGTATCTGTATGAGAAATAGCCTCATTTATCCCAGTACAATTTAAGGCACTTAATTCAATTTCTTAGACCAATTCTTTGCTGTTTCTGATATTGAAGTTCTTCTTTCAGCTTTATTGAAAACTATGGAACCCATATTGTCACCTCCGCAACAGTTGGTGGTAGGGATGTAGTTTATATTAAACAGCACCAGTCATCTCCTTTATCAGGTTCAGACATTGAAGACTATGTGAAAGACATTGGAGATCAGAGATTCTCCGATTTGAAGAATCTCTCAAGTGCCGGACCTTTAAGATACAAGGACAAGGTTAGACAACTTACATTTCAAATGATAGGCTTTTTGACACAGTAGAACTT
The DNA here is from genome assembly GCA_005239495.1 of Nicotiana undulata. Classification (NCBI taxonomy): domain Eukaryota; kingdom Viridiplantae; phylum Streptophyta; class Magnoliopsida; order Solanales; family Solanaceae; genus Nicotiana; species Nicotiana undulata. Next base: position 17,791 of record MDKH01023682.1, read on the forward strand.
AGCTGACTTTTTAAAATTCTGTTTCTTCAACATATACCCTTATTCTGTAATTTGAACATGTACAATTATTGGAATTGCCCTACTGCAGGACGTTACAGTTATTTTCCGCAGAAGAGGAGGTGATGATCTGGAGCAGAGTCATGAAAAGTGGGCAAGGACTGTAGAAACATCACCAGATGTGATCAACATGACATTTACTCCTATTGTGTCATTGCTTGAAGAGGTTCCTGGAATAAAGTTCCTGAGCCGTGCAATTGAGTTATACTTGGAATGTGAGTGTTGTATCCGATCATTGTTCGTGCCTCTTCGTTTGCAATTGCAGATTGTGATTCATTCTCTGTTGGTTTTCTAAATCAAATGAGCCAGAAGTCCAGGAAAATAGTTAATAGTGGTAGTCCCAGATGATTATACTGTAGTTCTTGTCGGTTACTCTTTCGTCTTCAGTTGCATCTCAAATAGAAGTGCCGCCGACCCAAAGAGCATGACAGGGATCTGAAATACAAGGGTCAATATATCTATTTCTGGCCTTAATTTCTATAAATAATACGACATATTTAGAAGCTACAAAGTCCTCGCATTTGTTATATAAGTAGTTGCAAACGTTTGAAAAGGAGTTGCTCTGACAAAGAAATATTTGAATCATAAACAGTGATGGCGTTCTATTAAATGGACAGGGGGAGTATCAGAAAAGCCATATACCGAATTTGTTATGTTCTTCAGAGCAAAAGATTACACAACTATCTGAGTTGATGGAACTTCGGGATCCGTCATCCAGTGGAAGAGGCAGGATCTAGTGGGAATTGAACCTATGACCCTACAAAGGTTTTGAACACCCGTGACCACTAAGCTACACTTTTGGGCTGTTTAAAGGGGATTCAAAACTTAATATATAGAGGTTAAAAACAGATTTTGCCTTATATATATATATATATATATATAGTGTAATTTTTCGGCGAAGGGGGTTCGGGTTAACCCTCTTCTGCCCCCCTAAATCCATCCCTGCCGTCATCGTTGCGAAAAACCTGTATCTAGGAGGTTGGACATTGAAAAACTGATATGTGAATTATTTCCATGCCTGCGCGCGCTTAGGCAATCCCCTGTTTGTGTTCTAAGTATGCGTCATACTTCTCCAAACATGTTTTCTATTGTCTGATGTATTTCATTGTAATTTTTCCAGATAAGCCACCAATAGAGGATTTACAGTATTTCCTAGATTTCCAAATAGCTCGAGTGTGGGCTCCAGAGCAAAATAACCTTCAAAGAAAGGAGCCTGTATGTGCATCCCTACAATTCAGTTTGATGGGTCCTAAGCTCTATATTAGCCCAGATCAGGTATTCTTCATACTTTTGTCCAGATTTTTGAACATATAGTGTTGCTATTGCTGAAACATATGACGTTGAGTTGCGGAAGGATCTTGCTTTTCCAAGTTTGCATGACGTGCCTTGTGCTTATTAGGACCAAAACAAAGAAGTACAACTTGGACTAGTTCTAAAGAATGATTAAACCAGTGCAAGTCCATTATGTCACTTGTTATCATCCAGTGTCCTGCTATGTTTCTTTTAATCAAACAATATTATATTTTACAATCATAATGACTAAACCAAAGGTCTAGGACTTACCTCCAACATGGTCTAAGATACCTTGCCTGGAATGGCTCCCACACTTCATTTACACTGTATTCATAAATGATTGTTTAATCAGCAGACTACTGTTCGGATAATCCCGAGCATTATCTTTAGAATAGAGCGACTTATAGCCTGTTTGGCCAAGCTTCTCCAAGTTGAGAAGCACTTTTTCTTCAAAAAAAAAAAAAAGTTTTTTTTTCAAAGTTGAAGTGTTTGGCCAAGCTTTTAGAAGAAAAAAAGAAAGTGCTTTTGAGTAGAAGCAGAAGCAGTTTTGAGAAAAATACACTTAGAAGCACTTTTAGAAGCTTGGCCAAACACAAATTGCTGCTTTGAAGTGCTTTTCAAATTAATTAGCCAAACACAAACTTTTTTTCACCAAAAGTACTTTTGAAAAAAAAAGTACTCAAAACAAGCTGATTTTTCCAGCTTGGCCAAACAGGCTTGTAGTAATATGACTTAGAATTCTTATTTCACAATATGAGCTGGATCTAAGCATAATATGAAGGGGCTTATCAACTAGACAAACAAGAAACTACAAAAACACTGCGCTTCTGACCATGAACATTGTACACTTGGAAGCTCTTGGAAATTTGAATGCTTTATTGGAATAGCTAGCTGATCTACTTGGTTGGCGGATGATTATCAGTATGAAATCTAGTCTAGATAGATGCTGATTAATATCAACTCATAGCAAGTCTAAATCACAGCGCCATATTTTCAGGTGACTGTGGGCCGTAAGCCAGTGACAGGGCTCAGGCTCAGCCTAGAAGGTAGCAAGCAGAACCGTCTCTCAGTCAATTTGCAGCATCTCGTTTCCCTTCCTAAGATCCTTCAACCCCACTGGGACACACACATGGCTATAGGTGCACCAAAATGGAAAGGTCCCGAAGAGCAGGATTGCAGATGGTTTGAACCAATCAAGTGGAAAAATTTCTCCCACGTAAGCACAGCACCGATTGAACACACTGAAACTTCCATTGGAGATCTCTCTGGTGTTCACATTGTGACAGGGGCTCAGCTTGGTGTTTGGGATTTTGGTGCCAAGAGTGTCTTGCATTTGAAACTCCTCTTTTCCAAGGTACCTGGTTGTACAATAAGAAGATCAGTATGGGATCATAGTCCATCAAACCTATCAGCAGTACAAAGGATTGATGGTTCTTCAACATCACTTATGAACGAAAAAGCTGCCGAAAACAAGAGAGGAGATAGTTCCAGCCAAATGGGGAAATTGGCAAAAATTGTAGACATGACAGAAATGTCAAAGGGACCACAAGATGCACCAGGGCACTGGTTGGTGACAGGAGCTAAACTTGGGGTTGATAAAGGAAAAATTGTGCTAAGAGTGAAGTATTCCCTGTTGAATTACTAATGAGTTGTGCTTGTGTTATCAAAGCATTCTTTGGATAGTCTAGATATCATGTTATTCTTCTGTAAATTCTGTTAGCATTGGTCAGTAGTTCATTTTTTGGTAGGCTATTTTCTAGCCACCAGATCAGTTACTACTTCTTTTGGGTGTATACTTTGTATAATTCTCATGATCTTACAAACTTGTTAAAATTCTTTTTCTTTTCATTTTTCCTAAGTTCAATAACATTGATTTTATTGGTTTTTATCTGTTGGATGAGTTGTGGTTGCACTGTGAAATTGACGTGTCCTTTTGATAATCAAGTAGTTCTCCCTTTATTGCACTCTAGAACAAAGGAGGAAAGAATGCTGGTACGCATCTGGTGCAACACCAAGAAAGAAAGAAAAAATAACCATTCTGATGCTGCGGGAATTACCGAGAAATAAATGAGAGAAATTGAACAAAAGGCTAGGAAAAAAATACAAAATTAAAATGAAAAATCGATATATATATATATATGACAAGGATTTATTGGCAAAAAAAGCTTGCACACAGCCACATATTTTATAACCAATTTTTCTTTTTTAACTTCTTACTACGAACAGACTGTTTTGATAGAATTCGAGGGTCCACCAAACTATATAGAGAACCAGGTTCTCTATAAGTTTTCACAGATTACACAAACACAGCAGTAAGTAAATAACACTCAGAGTTTTTACGGGAAAATTCTCAGCTCACAGGATTAAAAATCACGACTTACCCTTGTAGGATTTCAACTTCACTACTGAGCAAAACGTTTAGATTACAACCAATTGTAACCTAGGAATTAACTCCTTAATCCCTCACTAACTTGTAACAATCCTATTACAAGCCACTTTGTAATACCTCTATTACAAAGACTTTATAACTTGACTGACTCTAGCCAAGACACAAACTCGGGGGTTTATGATTTACAAAGAGTTTCCTACATATTGCTTCTAAGTAAGCTAAGTAGGAATTATAAGTAAGAACGTTAACAAAGTTACAACTTAACAAAGGACATACAATCACTTGATATGGGGAACTGGTCCATAGCAGTGTTGTTTTATGTTCTTGATACACTTGAGAATCGTTGCCGAGATGATCAATCACCGTTGGAGTTGAGTAAATTGTCTAAGTGTTCAAGTGATGTTTTGTGTAACGACCCGGCCCGTCGTTACTTAAAAACCTGCATTTTAATTACTGTATTTGACTTGTCATAGGTTGATTATTCCATTATTGAAGTGTTAGAGTTGATAGGCTTGAAATCAGAATAGTTAATGAGAATTCAGTCACTTAGTCCTTAAGAATAGCCTTAAAATGAGAAAAGTCAACTGATAGTTGACTTATGGGTAAACGACTCCGGAATGTGAATTTTATAACTCGAATAGCTTCGTTAGGTGATTTGGGACTTAGGAGTGTGTCCGGAATAATTTTATGATGCCCGGTGTAGAATTAAGCTTGAATTGGCGAAAATTAGTTTTTGGCGATTTCGGTCGGCGGTGGAAAATAGGCTATCGGGGCCGGAATGGAATTCCGACAGTTGGAACATGTTCGTAATGTCATTTTGGACTTATCTGCAAAATTTCAGGTCAAACGGAGTTGATTTAGATAGTTTCGGCATCATTGGTGAATTTTAGAAATATTAAAGTTCTTAGGCTTGAATCCGATGTGAATTTGGTGTTTTGATGTTAGATTTGGCGTTTTGAGAGTGCAAATAAGTTTCAATGATCATATGTGACGTGTTAGTATGTTTGGTTAAGGTCCTGAAGGGCTCAGGATTGATTTCGGACGATTAACGGACTTGTTGGAACTAAAACAATGCTGGTTTTTCTGGTGTTTTTGCACAGAGAATTAACCATATGTGTTCGCGGAAGGGGGACCGTGTTCGCATAGGGGGAGATGGGAGCCGGGGGAATTTGTTCTATGCGTTCGCGACCAGGCAGGTGCGAACGCGGAGAAAGGGCAGGCAATTCATCGCGAACGCGGGAGTACCGATGCGGTCGCGTAAGGTTAAGCATCTGAGGGACCCCCCAGGTCCATTGGTCTATGCGTTCGCGGACCTGGGGGTGCGAACGCGAAGGTTTGTTTGGCCAGGCAATGCAAACACGGCCTATGGACCACGATCGGGAAGGGTAAGAAAGATTGGTCGCGAACGCGGCCCGTTGACCGCGAACGCACTGAGTATTGACCAGGGCAGTATTTAAATAAACCCTTCGCGACTTAAACCCCATTTTCACCATTTTTGTATGGACAAAGAGCTTTGGGGGCGATTTTTGAAGAGGGAAATCATTGTTCTTCATAGAGGTAAGTGTTTTGATCATTAAAACTCGATTATGGATGATTATAGAACATAAAACCAGTGTAAAATCATGGAAAATCAGTAGAAAAATTGGGTTTTAGGGCTTGAGATTATGAGACCTTTAGGGGTCGATTTGAGGGGTCAAACGAACTCCGATTTTGGTGTTCTTTGTATGTACGGACTCGTGAGAGGACGAAGAACACTTTTGTATAAAAATTTCTGAGTTACAGTACGCGAGCATGGGGTCGGGTTTTGACCGAATTCGGATTTCTGAGCTAAATTCGATATTTTTCAATTGGAATTTATTCCTTGAGCATAATTTGATGATAAAAATCTGAACTTGGTAGATTTGGAGCATCCGAAAGTGGATTCGAAAGGCAAACGCATTGCGAAGTAATTTCGGGCTAGTTTTGAGGTAAGTAATGTCTTGAAATCCTGTCCTGAGGGTATGAAACCCCGGACTATGCACCCTTTCACGGGTTTTGAAATGAAAAGGCTGGAACTTTGGAAACATCTTCCGTATTTAGGAGACTATTGAGTTGCTAAACCGACTTTTAAGCCTATGCTTAATTAGTATTATTTTATTATGATATGATTTGGGCTGTAAGCCGTGTTTGGGGCCTAGTGTCGATCTGTTTACCCCTTGGAGGACTGTATTACTGTGTTTCCTCACTTGATATGTTGTGAATTACACTCAGTCTTTTCCTGATAAATTGTTTTGACACTCAGAGTATTTTGATACTATTTATTGAAAAATAAAACATTGTTTTGGGTTGAGAACCCGGTTTGTTTATGGCCTAAAGGCTAACTAAGAGTGTCTGACTGAGTGATGCGAGGAGGCTTCCAGGCCTTATGAGTGATGCGAGGAGGCTTTCAAGCCTTAGGAGTGATGTGAGGAGGCTTCCGAGCCTTATGAGAGAGGTGAGAAGGCTTCCAGGCCTTATGAGAGAGGTGAGGAGGCTTACAGGCCTTATGAGAGAGGTGAGAAGGCTTCCAAGCCTTATGTTATTATTGTGCTTGGGCTGTAGGAGCCCCTCCGGAGTCTGTACACACCCCCAGTGAGCGCCGGTACCGATTGAGTGATGATGATTGCCCGCGGGGCTGATACTGAGTGATGATTTATACTGAGTGATTGAGGGAATGCCTGAGGGCATCTGTTCCGAGAAATGATTTTGGCCTGAGGGGCAGTTTCATGATGATTTTACTATGTTTTCGAACTATGATTTACTTCATTTTCAAACTGAGTTTTACTGAGGATTTCACTGAGATATATTGATATTTACTTGTTTTTCAAAGGAGTTTGGAACTGGTTTTTGAACCTATGAATTTGCTAAATACTAGTTGGTGACTTGATGTTTTACTGGTTGTTGTGAAATGGTGTATCTGTTTGTGTGCTTTATATTTCTCAGACTGTGATTTCTTTTCATTACTACTGAGTTGGCGTACTCATAAAGACTCCATGTGCCTCTGTGCACAGATTCAGGTGACGGTCTGGAGCAGTAGTAGTCTTTTCTTGTTCGTTAGCGGATTTCACAGGATTTCGAGGTAGCTGTCCAGCGTCCACAGCTTCTCCACTTCCCTTCCTTATTATGTTTTTAGCAATTGATTCAAAGACATATATTATAGTTTTAGGAGAGTTAGGCTTATTCATTCTTAGATGCTCATGACTATTGACTCCAGTTCTGGGAGGTTGTTTAGAGTTGTTTAGTTCATGGTTGGGGGCGCTAGACTTATATAATTTATTTCTTTATTGTGACTTCTGTTTATTGTTATATTGTGAACTGTTATAATCGAACAAATGCGTAGTAAATTGATGGTTGGCTAGCCTAGTTCCACGATAGGCGCCATCATGGCCTGTTAGGATTTGGGATCGTGACAAGTTGGTATCAGAACTCTAGGTTGCATAGGACTCAACGGTCATGAGCAGGTTCAGTAGAGTCTTACGGATCACTACGGAGACGTCTGTACTTATCTTCGAGAGGCTGCAGAACTCTTAGGAAACATTTCTTTCTTCTTGAACTCTTTCGTGCCAATCTGTTGATTCTTGAAATCTAAACTTATGTTTTTTCATTCTCTCACAGATGGTGAGGACATGCAATACCGATCATGGTGACCAGACACCAGCCAGACCCACAAGGGGTCGAGGCCGTGGTAGAGGTAGGGGACCAGCTCAGGCAGCATCCGGGGTAGTACCACAGAATCCCCCTATCGTTCAGGATCAGGTTCCCGCCGATGGCGCTCCAGCAGGACAGGCTCAGGCACCAGCAGTGCCTATTGTTATTCCGGGTCTTCAGGAGACCCTGGCTCAGATATTGACGGTGTGTTCCAGTTTAGCTCAGGCAGTTGCTACGTCCGCTACTGCCAATGCAGCTCAGACCGGGGGAGGCAATTAGACTCCAGATGCCCGGACACCTAAGCAGGTTGTACGGGGTATTCAGGCACCAGGAGCAGCCCAAGTTCAGCTGGTTGCTCCAGCTCAGGATTTTGTGGTCGCTGCTATGCATGAGGATGAGCAGTGCAGGTTGGAGAGGTTCATCAGACTTAAGACTCCGACCTTCAGTGGCACAGAGGGTGAGGACGCCCAAGGTTTTCTTGATAAATGTCAGAGGATGCTTCGTACTGCGGGTATTTTGGAGACCATCGGAGTTTTATTTGCTACTTATCAGTTTGCTGGTGCTGCATTTACTTGGTGGAAATCATTTGAGAGGCGTAGGCCGGTTGAGTCAGCGCCTCTCACCTGGAAGCAGTTCTCCACGATCTTTTTAGAGAAATATGTTCCTCAGTCCCACAGAGAGGAGCAACGCAGGCAGTTTGAGCAGCTGTGCCAGGGAGAATTATCAGTCACCCAGTACGAGATGAGGTTTTCTGAGTTAGCCAGACATGCGTCTGAGATTGTCCCTACTGACAGGGAGAGGATTAGGAGGTTTGTAGATGGTCTATCGTATCAGCTTCGGATTTTGATGACCAGAGAGAGGGTGTCTGGAGTTACATTTGAGCAGGTTGTTGATATTGCTCGGGATATTGAGTCGGTTCGTAGGCAGGATCGTGAGGAAAGAGAGGTCAAGAGGACTCGGGGATCAGGTAATTTCAGTGGTGCCCCTCCCAGAGGACAATTTTAGCCTAATAGAGGTCGTTCATTTAGACCTCCACAGTCAGTTTGCCCAGCGTACAGTGGTGTATCGTCGGGGCAGGGTCCACGCAATGCTCATCAGGGACATTCATCTTTTAGTGCCCTTCCAGCTCAGAGCTCCGCCCGAGCCTCATCTTATCAGGGCTCTTCTATGCATGGTTCGTCTGGTGGTTATCAGAGGGGTAGAGGTTCTCGTTCGTTTTCCCCAGCTATAGGTAATTGTTACGAGTGTGGAGAAATCGTACATGGGTGGAGGCAATGTCCCCGTCATTTTGGTAGTTCATCCTAGCAGAGGGTTCAGCCCTCGGCTTCAGCCCCAGTCACTTCACCACCTACTCAGGTAGCTAGGGGAGGTGGTCAGGCAGCTAAAGGCCGTCCTAGAGGGGGAGGTCGAGCAGGTGGAGGCCAGCCACGTATTTATGCACTTCCGGCTAGGCCTGATGCTATGGCGTCAGATGCAGTGATTACAGGTACTATTTCAGTTTGTCACAGTGATGCTTTGGCTTTATTTGACCCTGGTTCCACGTACTCTTATGTCTCATCCTATTTTGCTCATTTTCTGAATATGCCCCGTGAGTCTCTAATTACTTCTGTTCATGTTTCGACTCCGGTGGGTGATACTATTGTTGTGGACCGTGTGTATCGGTCGTGTCTTATATCTATTGGGGGTCTGGAGACCCGAGTGGACTTGATGTTACTTAGTATGGTCGATTTCGATGTAATTCTGGGCATGGATTGGTTATCCACATGTCATGCGACTCTTGATTGTCACGCTAAGACAGTGACCTTAGTTATGCCCGGAGTTTCGAGAGTTGAGTGGAGAGGGTCTGTAGAGCATGTGCCTAGTAGAGTGATTTCTTATTTAAAGGCTCAGCGTATGGTTGAAAAGGGGTTTGAATCTTATCTTGCATTTGTGAGGGATGTTAGTAGTGAGACTCCGTCTATTGATTCTATTCCTGTAGTCCGCGATTTTCCGGATGTATTTCCTGCAGACCTTCCAGGCATGCCACCTGACAGGGATATTGATTTTGGTATTGACCTGGTTCCAGATACTCATCCTATCTTTATTCCACCTTACCGTATGGCACCAGCAGAGTTGAAAGAATTAAAAGAGCAGCTTCAGGAACTCTTAGATAAGGGGTTCATTCGGCCTAGTGTATCACCTTGGGGTGCGCCGGTGTTGTTTGTGAAAAAGAAGGATGGTTCTATGCGCATGTGTATTGACTATAGACAGTTGAATAAGGTTACAGTGAAGAACTGTTATCCTTTGCCTCGTATTGATAACTTATTTGATCAGCTTCAGGGCGCTAAGGTATTCTCCAAGATCGACTTGAGGTCGGGGTATCATCAGTTGAAAATTCGGGATTCTGATATTCCGAAGACGGCTTTCAGGACCAGATACGGTCATTATGAATTTTTGGTTATGTAATTTGGGCTGACCAACGCCCCAGCAGCGTTCATGCAATTGATGAACAACGTATTTCAGTCGTAGCTTGATACATTCGTTATTGTGTTCATTGATGACATCCTGGTTTATTCCCGTAGCCAGGAAGATCATGCGCAGCACTTGAGAATCGTGTTGCAGAGATTGAGGAAGGAGAAGCTTTATGCAAAATTCTCTAAGTGTGAGTTTTGGCTTGGTTCAGTAGCTTTCTTGGGGCACGTGGTGTCTAGTGAAGGTATTCAGGTTGATCCGAAGAAGATTGGGGCGGTGCAGAGTTTGCCCAGACCGTCTTCAGCTACAGAGATTCGGAGTTTCCTTGGTCTGGCGGGTTACTACCGTCTCTTTGTGGAAGGATTTTCTTCTATTGCTTCACCTCTGACCAAATTGACACAGAAGGGTGTTCTATTCAAGTGGTCCGATGAGTGTGAGGAGAGCTTTCAGAAGCTCAAGTCAGCGTTGACCACAGCTCCGGTATTAGTGTTGCCTACTGGTTCGGGTTCTTACATGATTTATTGTGATGCTTCTAGAGTTGGCTTGGGCGCGGTGTTGATGCAGGACGGTAGGGTGATTGCCTACGCGTTGAGACAGTTGAAGGTGCACGAGAAGAATTACCCAGTGTACGATCTTGAGTTAGCTTCCATTGTTCATGCCTTAAAGATTTGGCGGCATTATTTGTATGGAGTACAGTGTGAGATTTTCATTGATCATCGTAGCTTGCAGTATCTGCTAAGACAGAAAGACTTGAATTTGCGGCAGAGGAGATGGTTGGAGCTTCTCAAGGACTATGACTTG
>MDKH01120297.1:0-60116 GCA_005239495.1 Nicotiana undulata
ATGAGTTACACATAGCAAATAAGACTCTATACCTAATCCCTCAAGTTGAGGTTAGGCCAAACAGTTACCTCAGCTCCAAAAATGCTAGTCAAGCCTCAATCACAGCCTTCCCTCTCGAATCCAACTCCGAATCGGTAATATCTAGACATAATGGATTTATTAACATCAATAAGTACTCAATAAACCAATTCCCAAACCTAATTATACATTTTCTACTATTCTTCCAAGAATACTAAACTTCGACCTCGGGCCCACACGTTCAGATTTTCAAAAATTCATGAAGGAATCAATTACCCGGAGTCTAAGGATTGAAGTTATGTAATTTATACAAGAATTCATGGCCTAACATGGAAAGTCACAAAATCTTCAAGAACCCTAAAACTACTACCTAATTCTATGATTTTTAGATGATTTAGTAGTGAATTTAACTAGGAATTAATGTTAAAACTAGAAGTTTATGGGGTTTAACTTACCTCTTACAGTGGGTGGTCGTGGAAGGTGCTGCCCAAACTTGGATGCTCTCTAATGCAGGTTGATGGTGGATAAAATGAAGAAAACCCAAAATTTTGGACATTTAAGAGGGGCTGCCAGCAGGGGTTTCCACACCTGCAACCTTAGGACCGCAGATGCGGTCACGCGCCTGCGAGAAATTCATCGCCCCTGCGGAAAAGGGCCTGGGACCCTGGTTTCGCACCCACGGAGTTGGGAGACGCGCTAGCGGTCCCGCCCCTGCGGAGTTTTGATCGCATCGTCGGAAGAGGTCGCACCTACGAAGGTCTAGACCGCGGGTGCGATCCCGCACCTGCGGCTGGGCAACCGCACCTGTGGTCACACCAGTTGCTGTGCACCAGCAGTGATTTTTGCTGGTTTTTGGCCTCGTGCGGAGTCTGGGAGGCACCTGGGCGCACCTGAGCCCCCGTCCAAATATACCAACAAGTCCCAAATCATTAAACGGACTTGCTCGAGCCCACGGAACACTCAACACAACGCTAAAACTCAAAATCACCCTCCAAAACCCCTGAATTCAAAACTTAAGAACTTTGAAATTCTAGAATTCTATAACGATGCGCCGAACCGACCCATACAACTCGGAACGACTTCAAATTTTGCAGACAAGTCATAAATAACGTAGAGGAACTATTCCCGGCCTCGGAATATCATTCGGACCTCGGTAGCATAAAATCACATTCCTAACCAAATTTCAAGTTTTATGAACATCCTCAAAACTTTACTAACTCTAAATCTCTCATTTTGATCTGAAACCCGTCAATTCAAGTCCGTTTTACACCAAATTTCACATATTGAACAAATAACATATAATAAACCTGTTCCGGGCTCCGGAACCGTAATACAGGCTCGGTAACACGACTTTCACATAATTACTCATTTTCAAAATTCTTTATTATTTCCCAAAAACAATTTCTTTAAAAATTTATTTCTCGTGCTTGGGACCTCGGAATTCGATTCCAGGCATACGTCCAAGTCCCATATTTTCCTATGGACCCTCCGGGACTGTCACATCACGGGTCCGGGTCCGTTTACCAAAGAACATTGACCAAAGTCAACTTTATTCAATTCAAAAATCCCATTTTTATCGAATTTTCACATGAAAGCTTCCCGGCTACCTGCCCCGGCTGCGCACGCATATCGAGTTGAGATTAATGGAGGCTTTCGGGGCCTCGGAACACAGATTTTGCTGGAATTACTTAGGATGACCTTTTGGGTCATCACAACCGGGTGCACCAATGATATTTCAGGGGGCAACTCCAGCCTATACGCCACCTGTCCTATCCTATACGGTCCGACATACCTTGGGCTCAACATCCCTTCCTTCCAAACCGCATGACTCCCTTCATGGGGGATACCTTCAAGAATACCCAATCATCTACTTGAAACTCCAAATTCCTATGACGAACGTCCGAATAAGATTTCTGACGACACTTAGCAGTTTGCAACCTCTCCGAAATCACTCTAACCTTCTCCATAGCTTGATGCACAAGATCCGGTCCTAGTAATTCCGCCTCTCCAACCTCGAACCACCCAACTGGAGACCTACACCTTCTTCCGTACAATGCCTCAAATGGGGCCATCTGAATACTAGCATGGAAACTGTTGTTGTAAGAAAACTCTATAAGTGGAAAATGATCATCCCAGCTACCCTTAAAATCAAGTACACAAGCTCGCAACAAGTCTTCAAGCATCTGAATAGTCTGCTCTGCTTGCCCATCAGTCTGCGGGTGGAATGTTGTGCTGAGATTTACCTGCATACCCAAACCTTGCTGAAATTTCTTCCAAAAGATAGCGGTGAACTGGGCCCCTCGATCCGAAATAATAGTTACTGGAGTGCCATGGAGCCTGACTATTTCTTTGATATACAACTGTGCGTACTTCTCTGTAGCATCGGTGGACTTTACTGGCAAGAAATGCACTGACTTTGTGAGCCAATCCACTATCACCCAAATTGAGTCGCACTTACGCGGAGTGCGGGGTAGCCCCACCACAAAGTCCATATTGATCATCTCCCATTTCCATGTTGGTATTTCCATAAGTTGTGCCAACCCACCGGGCCTCTGATGCTCGACCTTCACTTGCTGACAATTCGGACACCTAGCCACAAAGTCCGCCACACCCTTCTTCATACCATTCCACCAATAAATCTCCTTGATATCGTGATACATTTTCATAGAACTTGGGTGTAGGGAATACCTAGAATTGTGAGCCTCCGCCATTACTCTCTCCGGAAGATCATCCATGTTCAGAACACATAGCATCCCTTGGCACCACAAAACACCGTCATCATTGCCGAGTGAAAATGTTGTAGTCTTTTTATTCACAATCGCCTCTCTCAACTATGCCAATGTTGGGTCCCTGATTTGCTTTTCCTTGACCTCCGCTAAAAGTTAAGATTCCACGCCATTACGCACCACGACATCCCCTTCATCTGAGGCTGAAAGACAGACCCCTAGACTGGCCAACTAATAAACCTCCCGAGCCAAAGGTCTCTGACCTGCTTCCAAATGAGCCAAGCTACCCATGGATGTTTGTCTAAGAGCGTCGGCCACCACATTCGCCTTTCCTGGATGGTACAATATATTCATATCATAATCCTTGAGTAATTCCAACCATCTCCGCTGCCTTAAGTTCAATTCCTTTTGCTTGAATAAATACTGAAGACTCTTGTGATCTGTGAGGACGTCCACATGGACCCCATAAAGATGATGCCACCAGATTTTCAATGCAAACACAACTGCTGCGAGCTCCAAATCATGCGTCGGATAATTCTTCTCATGATTCTTGAGCTGTCTTGAAGCATACGATATTACCTTACCACATTGCATCAGCACACACCCCAAACCAACCCTTGAAACATCACAGTACACCACAAACCCCTCTGTACCTTCCAACAAGGTCAATACCGGCGCCGAAGTCAATCTTGATTTCAATTCCTGGAAACTCTTTTCACAATCATCGGACCACTGGAACTTAACCACTTTCTGCGTTAACTTAGTAAATGGGGAGGCGAGAGTAGAAAATCCTTCCACGAACCTCCGATAATACCACGCTAAACCCAAGAAATTGCGAATCTCTGTCGGGCTCATTGGTCTAGGCCAATCCTTCACTGCTGCGATCTTTTGGGGATCAACCTGAATCCCTTCCCTGGAAACAACATGGCCCAAAAACGTGACTTATTCTAGCCAAAACTCACATTTTGTGAACTTTGCATATAACTGGTGCTGATGAAGGGTCTGCAAAACTGCCTTGAGGTGATTAGCATAGTCTTCCTGACTTCGCAAATAAACAAGTATATCGTCGATGAAAACTATCACGAACGAGTCAAGAAATGGTATGAAAACCCGATTCATAAGATCCATAAAAGCTGTTGGGGTGTTGGTTAGCCCAAAAGACATTACCAAGAATTCGAAGTGCCCATAACTAGTCCTGAAGGCGGTCTTAGGAATATCCTGCTCCCTGATCTTTAACTGATGATACCCGAACCGTAAATCAATCTTTGAGAAGAACCTAGCACCTTGCAATTGGTCGAAAAAATCATCTATCCGAGGCAATGAGTGCTTGTTTTTTATGGTGACCTTGTTGAGCTGCCGATAATCAATACACATTCGAAGCAATCCATCTTTCTTTCTGACAAACAGAACTAGTGCGCCACAAGGTGACACTCTTGGCCTAATGAAACCCTTTTCTAGAAGATCCCTCAACTGCTCTTTTAACTCTCTCAATTCTGCCGGTGCCATTCTGTAGGGTGGAATAAATATTGGCAGCTATCTGGAAATACATCAATCCTGAAATCGATCTCTCTATCTGGTGGAATCCCAGGAAGCTTATCCGGAAAAACCTCAAGAAACTCATTCACGGCAGGCACGAACTTGGGAGCAGGCACCTCCGAAGTAGTGTCCGCTACTCGTACCAAATGGTAGAAGCACCCTTTTCTGATCATCTTTGCGGCCTTGAGGTAGGAAATAAACCTACCTCTCGACCATGCACCGTGACAACACAGTTCCTATAGACTCGCGCGACCGTAATAGATTCACCAACCGGAGTCGACACAGAGAATGACTCATGAAGTTGTTCGGGTTCTATCCCAAAACTCAAAGCAATAAAAGGGGTGCCATATGATAAGGAAGACCCGGGATCAATAAGAGCATAAACATCATGGTACTGAACAACTAGAATACCTGTGATGACATATGGAGAGCCTCCGCACTATGACGACCACTCAAAATATAGAACCGACTGGGTCCTCCCCGACCTCGTGCACCACCCCTAGCTGCACCACACCCAACTAGTGCTGAAGTGCCTCGGGCTGGTGGGCATGTTGAAGATGTAGCAGCTGAAGAACTAGATGGCTGGGCGGAATCCCATCCTGCACCCTGGCCAAATGAAGGGGAGTCTCTATGAATATGACCCCTCACCCAAGAACCATAGCATACTGGCCGATCAAGATAACAGGGCCTAGTATGAAACATCTCACACTTGGGTCATGGACCCCTCTGCTGCTGGAACCTCACACCTAAACGGACTGGCTGATGGAACAACCTACCGCCTGAACTAGCCCCAAAACGAACTCCCTGCTG
Organism: Nicotiana undulata; assembly: GCA_005239495.1. NCBI lineage: Eukaryota > Viridiplantae > Streptophyta > Magnoliopsida > Solanales > Solanaceae > Nicotiana > Nicotiana undulata. The sequence goes on from MDKH01120297.1 coordinate 5,091, forward strand.
ATGATGATGGTGTCGCCCCGCTGGCGAGGCACTAGCTGATGATTGAGCATGAGACTAGGATGGTCCTGATGACCCTCTCCCAGGAACTTGTCTCTCTCTTCCAAATGAACCCCCTAGGTTGCCCGCCGACCGAGCTGTACTACTACTTTCTCTCTCAATCCTTATCTTTAATTTCCGAGCCTCCGTAGCCTGAAAAAATCCCACAATCTTCCCATAAGTCATATCTGAATGCATAGCAGCCGTAGCAGCTTCATTAATAACCACGGACCAAGGCCCTACACGAACCGACGAACTCTAGCCTCCATAGTCGACACCATATGAATAGCATATTTGGACAAGCGCACGAACTCCATATGGTACTCCCACACACTCCTATTTCCCTGCTTGAGGACCTCAAACTCTGTAGCACGGGTTGCAATAGTCTCGGCGGGCTAGAAATGGTCCATGAAGGCATCTACAAACTCATCCAACCTCGCCGGAGGGCTCCCTTCTCCACGGGAACTCGCCCACATCTTGAACCATGAATATGCCGCTCCCTTCAGAAGGTAGGAAGCACTCAACCCCCTCTATCTCAGTAGCCCTCATAACTCGGAGGGTTTTGTACATCTCATCAATGAACTCTTGAGGATCAGCCTCTGGGTCGGTGGCTGTGAACTCTAGAGGGGCTAAACGTAGAAAATGGTTGGCTCTGGAACCTAGAGAATCCCCTGGCTCGCTAGAGGACGTAGGGGAAACATTTGATCTTTGGGCCTGGGAGGCCACTAGCTGGGTCAACATCTGCATAGCTCCCCTGAGGTCCCCATCAGAAATACCGGGACTACAAGCTGGAACGGGAGGTGGGTCAGGATTATCAGTGGGAGGAATTTCAGCACCCTCCGCTGGAGCGGGAATAGAAATAGTCTGGCCTAGAGCGGAGGAGTCATGTTGGTTTATGGTCGGGGGATCATTCGCACCCGCACTACCAGATGGTGAATTTATAACCACTCTCGGGGTGGCATTGGCCTCTAGGCCGAGTCGAGCTCTCTTCTTAGGTGCCATTTACTGAAAGTTGGAACAATGCACGAGTTAGAGCCAACAACTTCACCATTCACCACATCGCACGATACAAAATGACAATAACGGATATTTTCCTAAATGTCCATTCAGCCCCCTAATTATAGATGTGGTCAACAACACACCGATAAGAAGGGATCTACTAGACATGGCTCCGAGACTTCCTAGGACACTTTTAAAACCTTAGTCTCTGATACCAAGTTTGTCACGCCCCAAGATCGAGGGACGAGACCGGCGCCTAATCGGATGAACCCGGCCAAGCGGACCTGGATTGCCTTTCCTACCCAACGCATTACCCCGTGAACATAATGTACATTTTATAAGTGAAACAACAAAATAGAATCAAAGCATGCTTTTACAACATAAGTCCATTTTTCCTCTTTTAATTCTTCAACATTTAGTAACCCCAAAACATATAAACTAAGTACAACATTCCCGACACGGAACCACGAGTACGAGTAAATACGACTACTACCCAAAACATATATACAACCAACAAAGTGTCTACGAAGCCTCTAAGAGTACGAACAGTATACATAGACTTGTCGGCGACAAGGCCCCGGCTATACCTCAGAAGAAGGCGACATAAACAAAATGAGCCAACATGAACTACACACGGCCCCGAAAAGAAGTAGGGCTCACCAAGTCTGTTGAGAAGATGGAGGGAAGGCACCACTATTGGTGATCGGAGCTACCTGCTATGGAACCACCTACATCCATATAAAAGATGTAGCGCCCCCGTCAAAAGGGACGTTAGTACCATTGAATAATACTAGTATGTATGAACAAACCTACTCCAGATAGGATAAATGATAACAGCCAAACATGAGAAGAGGCATCATACAACAGTACACTGTTACGTGGAAAGTCACAACAAGAATTACCATATCCCACATCCCGTTTTGCCATCTTTTGGTTAATGTACTTTTAAGTTTTATCTTGTTATTATTATTACTGATCCACCGTGTCGTTGTGACACGGAGTCTGATCTCTGCCCGATCGGCTAAGACATCCTAGGTGAAGTCCGAATTTCAATCACATCATATATAACCATCGTGGCTTGTTTCACGGAGTCCGATCTCTGCCCGAATCGGCTAGGTTAACACCGCAGCTCGTGCACAACACATAGAGTTCGATATCTACCCGATCGGCTAGGCCATCTCAATTGAAATAGTGAGGACAATAATCATCATCATATCATAATCATATCACAACATCAAGTCATCCATGTGTACGGCATGGAGTCCGATCCCAGCTAGATCGGATAGGCCTTCTCACCCCTAGGACATTCTCCTGATACAATTATGGATATTTTAGATCACTTACATCATTTTTAACCTTTTTTGATCCCCAACACACATTGTTCTATGATTCATCTTTCATATCATTAGAATCCTTTGATTCACATTTCACAACAATTCATCCTTTAATCCATATTCCATAACAATCCAATCCATTAATTCATGTTTCACCATTTCCCAATCCATTGTTTCGTGTTTCATAACAGTTCAAACTCATGTTTCACATTTCACATCATTACCATATCTTTACTCATATTCCATAACAATCCACCCTTTACATTTTCCACACCCATCACATAATAGGAGCTCACACACAATAAGGAAGAACATGATGATCAACCTTTATACATTCCACTAGCAAGATATCATGGTGGTAGCATATAGCAACATAAAAACAAGAATTCCTCAATCAAGCACATAAAGCACATAATTTCCATAGAATGTCAATAAGAGAGTCATACCCGGAAAATGACCACAACGGGTTTATCCTTTGAGGATTAGAGTTATCCATACATACCTCGAGTTGGAATTTCCCTTTAATATCTATCCCAAATCACCGGACCTTCTAACGCCTTCAATCTAATTTACGATGTGACACATTCACACTTAGAGTTAGGAACCTTGAACTCAGTTGGGCATTTTGTCAAATACTATGTGATCCTTTAGATTAACTAGCCCTTTTTTTTGTGAAAGATTTCCCTAACCTACTCCCCTTTGGTAGATTATGGTAGATTATTTACATGAATGCAAAGGTTTTAACTTTTCTCTTCAAGAACCAACCTATGTGTGTTCTATTCTAACTAAAATCTGAGAATTTGGGGAAATGGGGTGAAGCCTTACCTCTTACGGTGAGGACCAATTTGGGGAAGAGGGGGACTTCTCTCACTAGAAACCACTCTCACTTCTCTCTATTTTGGTAAGATAGTCGTTAAAAATGAAGGGGAAGGGTGGTTTATTAAACTAGGGGTCGGGTTTTAAAATTAGAAATTAGAAGCCCTAAAGCAGGTATGCGGTCACGAATGCGATCACATTCCTGTTATGCGGTCCGCATACCTGTTGCATAAGTGGCCTTCAGCTGGGCCAAAAAAAGAAGCGGACTGCCCAGGTGTGCGACCACTATGCGGTCCGCATAACTGTTATGCGATCGCATAGTGCGTCGCATAACTCCCTTCTCAAAAATCAAGGTGCAAGAATAAGACAACTGTGCGTCCTGCATTCGTGAAATGCGATCGCATTCTGGGCCGCATAGCTGTCCTCAAAATGGACAGCAAACTGTCCAAGTATGCAACCACTATGCGGTCCGCATACCTGATCTGCGATCGCATAGTGGACCGCAGACCTGCGCAAATATGGAAAATTATATCTTTTAAGTCCTGGGGTACTTTTTACTCCAAAAGGGTGCGTTTTAAGAATTACTGTTGTATTAACAACATGGGGACCTACTCGGGCATCGTTGTTAGTTAAGAAAATTTACGGGACTTTCCACCTATGTTTGTACACTAGTTTTTATTAGGGCATACTATATTGATACTACCTTAAGATTGTTTTGATTCTGACCCTATGCTATGCTATAGCCCAATCCCACGAACCCCTTTAGAGCTTTTATTTTGTACCTCTGTATTCCTGCCTGCTATGTGTTCACTGTTCTATGCTCAATGTGTCCCCAATCCCCACTACCCCGTGGATGAATGTTTGTGGTATTGAACCGTCCTTGGGTCTGTGTTTGTGAATATTGTTGAACCTATTTTGGTTCTGTATCTGGGTCTATTGTGTGCCAATTATCCTGCTCCCTTAAAAGCTTTTTTACTAAGTTCAGTTCTCCTTTATTTTACAAAAACTATATTTTAATAAGTCTCTTTTCAAATCTTTTTCCTACTAAAACTTTTCAACACTATGTCAAGCACTCTCACTCTACTCCTAGACCCTTAAGTTTGCCCCCTTAGAGTGAGCACTGCCTTGGGACCCTTGAGCTCCCTCTGAACTCTATCACACTAAGGCTGGCCTTTCCACACTGCACTTACTCTACTATGGCTATTAAATCTGGGTGTGAGCACTGTCCGGGATCCCTTGAGGTCCTTAGGGAACTTTGACACACCCAGATTATGAGAAAGGCTGTGAAACACTACTTGGCATTGAGGATATGGAGATCTGGGCCTATACTGCAGGCTCCCTATAGATAACTTCTTATTTTTCTTATTTCATTTATGTAATTCATGCTCAATGGTCTGTAATAATTATTGGTAAACAACTCTGGGGTTGGATAGTAAAAAATGGAGGGTAATATATATGTAGCAGTATAGCCAAAGGTAGAAATCATGCTCCTAGGTTTACTTTCTTCTGTGCGCAATAGAATTCATGTTTAGGAATAATACACATGAATCATGACATACATTAGATACCATGTTCCCTAGGATTCATATATACTGTTTAAGCATCTCATTACGACTATCACTTAGAAATCCTGTTCTAGGATGAACAACATTAAAAACAAACTATCACTTCTGCCTATTCTGAAACTATGCACAATGTTGTGTGCATTTGGAAACCCTGTTTTAGTGATTCTTCATGTGCATCATTTTGCATTGGATATCAAGTTCTAGGATCACATTTGCCTAATTACACTTAGTCTAATTACTGATTCATAAAAGAATATGAATAGTCCACATCGCTCTAACAATTGGTAATAGCTCATGTATATTCTATAACACCTAGAACCGCATGCTCTTAGGTGTAATAACCACAAACTGTTAATCTCCGATAATTGTTGCATATGATCCTACGTCGAGGCAAGCCTTAGGTAATCAACCTTAAAAATAAAAAATTGGAACTGTCCTCTTGTGATCACTGTCTAACTATCATCATGCTTTATATCTGTAGGCAAAACTGATTAGGACTTCCTCTCTGAGTTATGCAATAAATTTGCCTCTCTGTTGTTATCACTTAGATACCATGCTTTAGGATCTGAATTTAAACCCATACCTTAACTGTATTATATGTGGAGGTACTTGAGCCTTTCCTGTTTATATGTTATCCCTTATCAGCAGTCCTATATGTTTTCTATATGTCGCCTTAGTATTTTACCTTTAAAACCTGAGGGTCTGCCTAGAACCTCCCTCATAGGATAGAAGTCCTAAATTCCTCTGGGACTAATAGGAAGGGACAAGTAACAGCATGCAATAGAGGTCGTGACCAACACTCGCTTTAATTACCTTCACGGGGTGGGGAAGGGTAGATATGGATATGATGACCGGTGCGCTAATACCACGTGTAGCCCCTCTTCGAGGAGTGTCATACCGGGTATTGCATTGACGTGATCCATATTACAAACAAACCTAGGATACTGTTACTCTATATACATGTTCAGACTATAATCCTTTTCAAGATCTATCTCTCTATTAACCGTTTTCAAACATATGTGTACTTAGGCTCTAATCCCTTACTAGTTGGACAATATTTGTTTGCTTGCTACTTGTACAAATTCACAAATGCTATTTGGCCGGGAACCACACTTGTGGATCCTGAGGGGTGCCTAACACCTTCCCCTAAGGATAATTTCAAGCCCTTACCCTGTCTCTGGTTATCAAACATAGTTGTAAATGAACCCCAATAGGTGCCCTAACTCACCTTAAAATCGTTAGGTGGCAACTCTTCAAAACATGCAAACCCCTTTTAAAAAAGGAATGAGTTTGTAAAGACCCGTAAAATTTCTTGTTTAAAATAATGTCGAATAAGTCCCCGAGTTGTTATAACTGTATAAATTCTTAAAACGATCCTTGATTGTGTAAAGTACCCCAGAATTTGAAAGAATAAAATTTTCCATAAGTTGGGCGTTATGCAACGCACTATGCGATCACATAACGAGTATGCGGACCGCATAATGGTCGCATAGCTGGGCAGGCCACTGCCCAATTGGAGGACAACTATGCGGTCCATTATGCGATCGCATTTCGGTTGTGCGAACCGCATAGTTGTCGCATTCTTGCCCTTTGATTTCTATGAGGGAGGTTATGCGACGCACTATGAGATCGCATAACGTGTATGTGGACCGCATAGTGGTCACATACCTACAAAGTGTATTTTAATTTTGGCCCACCTGGAGGGCCATTATGCGATCGTCTCTGCGGACCGAATGTCAGGAATGCAATCGCATTCCAGTGTCGGGCTCCTAATTTTTCTAATTTTTAAAACCCGACCCCCAGTTCATTAAAACACCCCACCCCTTTATTTTTACAAGTTTTCTGAACAAAATAGATAGAAGGAAAGGGGAGTTATTGAGAGAGAAAGTGGTTCTTCCATCAATTTGATTTTCAAAGTCCCTGATGCCTGATAATTCGAGTAATCTTCTTCTTCCTCATTCTAGCAGGTAAGGGTTCCCAACTCTTGTTTTTCCACTAATTTTCTGATTTTAAACAAAGGGAGGATTTGCATGGATTGTTTTTTGAAAATATTAACTAAGACCTTGCATGCATGTTTAATAATGGTGTTAATTTAGTAAGAAGGAGTGGTTTGGGGTAAATTTCACAAAGACGGGGTTGGTAGTCTAATGGGGTTACATAGTGTTTGGCAGAATATTTAAGAGAGTCTGAATTGCATGCATGACTTCCAATTCTAAGTTGAATATCTTTATTTGTGAACTAGATTGACGGTACTAGTCCGTTCGGTGATTTGTGAGTAAAAGTTAAAAAGGGGATTTCGACTCCAGGTATGTATGGCTAACTTTAATCCTTGTAAAGTCCCTCTTGTTGTGGTAAGCATACAATATGTGTACTTATATAGAAATACGTGAATTGACTGTCTAGTTGATTGCTACCCCACTATGTTAGATGAGATTTTGAATTGTGACTTGGCATGCCCACTTTATTATATGCAAAGATGGTAGTTGTTTAAAGTTATTGATATGAAGCATTGTAAATAAGTTGAAGGGTTATGGCAACACCTTGTGCATAAATTGATGCTTGATCAAAATATGGGGTGCTTTGAGCCCAAGTAAATGAATTGATAAATGTGAATTTGTGATCCTTGAAAGGAAAGCCCTTGTGATGAAATTGTTTGGTGTTGTTGTTGAAATTGTTATCGTTGAAAGGAAATCCCTTGTGATGAAATTGTTGGTGTTGTTGTTTTTGAAATATCAATTGTCAGGCAGGGTCGAGTTGCACGCCGCAACACGAAGTAATAATGTTTGGGTTGTGGTGATAAGGGTGGCCGAGGTAATAAGGTTGGCCGAGTTAATAAGGGTGGAAACGTGATCGTTATCATGATGAAATTATTGGTGGTGTTGTTTTTGAAATATAAATTGTCAGGCAGGGTCGAGTTGCGCGCCGCAACATGAAGTAATAAGGTGTGGGTTATGGTGATAAGGGTGGCAGAGGTAATAAGGGTGGACGAGGTTATAAGGGTGAAAAAGTGATCGTTATCACTATTGATATGAAAATTATGAAACTCGTGAATATGGTGGTGTTGGAAAGGGGAAAATGAGAGATTGTAAAATTGTTGATTTTGATTGTCACTTTCCGTGTGTTTTGATTGTTGGTCCTATTGTTGTCTTGTTTCTTATCTGTAATATTGGTTGATTGTACTTGGGATAAAGTTTGTTCATACATACTAGTACCATTCCACAATACTAACGTCCCTTTTGACGGGGGGCGCTACATCTTTTATATGGATGTAGGTGGTTCCATAGCAGGTAGCTCAGCCAGTTGTTAGTGGTACCTCCTCTTCATCTCTGCAGCAGTTGTGGTGAGCCCCTCTTCTCCTCGGGGCCGTGTGTGGATCATACCACCTTCTTTTGTTTAAGTTGTAAAGGTATAGTCGGGGCCTTGTTACCGGCAGGTTATGTAAAATATCTAGTATTTGTAGAGGCTCCGTAGACATAAAGTGGGTGTATGTATGTATTTTTGGGTAGTAACGGCCTGTACTCGGAATCCTGGATCATGTTGGAAAGTTATGTATGTATTTTGTATGTTTGAATATCAATCGCTGAAATGTTAAAAGAGGAAACCAGTGGAGTTATGTTGTGAAATGTACTTTAAAACTAAAATCGGCTAACTCACAGGAAATAATGTATATTATAAACGCGGGGCAATACGTTGGGCAGGAGAGGCAATCCAGGTCCGCTTGACTGGGTTCACCTAGTTAGGCGCTGGTCTCGTCCCTCGATTTTGGGGCATGACAAACTTGGTATCAGAGCCAAAGGTTTTTAAAAGAGTCCTAGGTTGTCTCGAAACCGTGTCTAGTACAACTCTTCTTATCGGTGTGTTGTCGACCACATCTATAATTAGGGGGCTACATGGACATTTAGGAAATTACCCTTTCATTGTATCGTGTGGTGAACCGGAGAGTGAAAATATCCTTGCCTAATTCGTGCTTTGTTCCAAAATGTTTCAGTAATGGCACCAAAGAAGAGATCTCGACTCGGCCTTGAGGCCAATGCCACCCCGGGGGTGACTGTGAATTCTGTACCAGATAGTGCGGGTGAGAGTGACGCCTCGACGTTGAATCTGCCTGACCCTTCTATTCCAGATCAAAGTATTCCTATTCCTGCGGCGGCGGAGGGTGCTACAATCCCTCCCGCTGATATTCCTGATCCCTCTACAGTTCCAGCTTCCAGTCTCGGTACGTCCGAGGGGGACCTCAGAGGAGCTATTCATATGTTGACTTAGTTGGTGGCCGCTCAGGCCCAAAGATCTCATGCTACCCCTGCATCCTCCATCGGACAGGGAGATTTCGCTAGCTCCATAGTCAACCAGTTTCTGCGGTTGGCCCCTCCAGAGTTCTCAGGTACGGATCCAGAGGATGATCCACAAGATTTTCTTGATGATATGTACAAGAACTTTTGGGTGATGAAGGCTACAGAGACCGAGGGGTTCGAGTTAGCTTCATACAGGCTGAGGGGAGCAGCATATTCCTGGTTTGAGATGTGGGAGGGTTCCCGTTTGGAGGGAAGTCCTCCGGCTAGATGGGACGAGTTCGTGGATGCGTTCATGGATCACTTTTTGCTTGCCGAGACTACGACAGCCCGTGCTACGGAGTTCGAGGTCCTCAAGCAGGGCAGTATGAGTGTGTAAGAGTACCATATGGAGTTCGTGCGATTGTCTAAATATGCTCTTCACTTGGTGTCGACTATGGATGCCAGGGTTTGACGTTTTGTTCAGGGCCTTAGTCCCTTTGTTGTGAATGAAGATGCTACAACTGCCTTGCACTCAGACATGAATTATGGGAATATTGTGGGATTCGCCCAAGCTACAGAGGCTAGGAAATTGAAGATAGGTTCGGAAATAGAGAGTAGCAGCAAGGCCCGGTCAGCGGGCCACTCGGGGAGTTCAGTTGGAGGAGGGAGACCAGTTCATGGGAGAGGGTCATCAGGTCCATCCCAGTCATATGCACAGTCCTCAGCTAGTACATCGCCATCAGTGCACCGTTTCCTGCAGAGCAGTCACTGGGGACCAGGGTCAGACAGCAGGAGACCCCATTAGTTACGTCGCCTAGGAGGGAGGTCCCAACAGCAGGGGAGGGCTCCGTGCCCTAAGTGTGGGAGGTTCCATACCGAGTCTTGTTATATGGATATCCCGGTATGCTACGTGTGTGGAGTAAGACGTCATGTCCAGCGGAATTGCCGTGCGCCCAGCTAGGGCATGGGTAGGGGTTTTTCTCAGCCATCCGGTTCTTCAGTCGCCACATCTTCAGAGCATCCTCCAGCCCCAGCTGGGCGTGGTGCTTTTAGGGGTGGAGCTCGAGATAGAGGAGGAGCCAGCCGGTTCTATGCTTTGAGTTGTCGCCAGAACGCAGAGGCTTTTCCAGATGTTGTTACAGGTATTCTGAATGTTCAAGCACTTGATTGTTATGCTCTTATTGATCCGGGGTCCTCCTTGTCTTATGTTACCCCGTTTATTGCTTCTAGTTTTGGGATAGAACCCGAACAGTTTCATAAGTCGTTCTCTGTATCGACTCCTATTGGTGATTCTATTACAGCAACGCGAGTCTATAAGAATTGTGTTGTCACAGTATGTGGTCACGTTACCACGATCGATCTTCTTGAGCTTGGGATGGTAGATTTTGATATTATTATGGGAATGGACTGGCTTTATTCATGCTTTGCTAAACTCGACTATCGAACCACAATCATGAGGCTAGAGTTTCCTAATGAGTCGATTATTGAGTAGAAGGGGAATGGGGTGGTGCCGAAAGGTAGGTTTATCTCCTGCCTTAAGGCCTCAAAGATGATTAATAGGGGTGTGTCTACAATTTGGTCCGGGTTGCAGACACCACTCCAGAGGTGCCTTTTCCCGAGTCCGTGCCTGTTGTGAATGAGTTTCTTGAAGTATTTCCAGACGAGCTTCCAGGGATTCCACCAGATAGAGAGATCGATTTTGGGATTGATGTACTACCGGATACGCAGCCAATATCTATTCCACCATACAGAATGGCGCCAGTAGAGTTGAGGGAGTTAAAGGAGCAGTTGAAGGATTTATTAGAAAAAAGGTTCATTCGGCCGAGTGTGTCGCCGTGGGGCACTCCGGTTGTTTTCGTAAGAAAGAAGGATGGGTCGCTTTGGATGTGTATCGATTATTGTCATCTCAACAAAGTCACTATAAAAAACAAGTATCTGTTGCATCGAATAGATGATTTGTTTGATCAATTGCAAGGTGCGAGGTTCTTCTCCAAAATTGATTTATGGTTTGGGTATCATCAATTGAAGATCAGAGAGCAGGATATTCCTAAGACCGCCTTCAGGACTGGTTATGGTCATTTTGAATTTTTGGTAATGTCCTTTGGGCTGACCAATGCTCCAACAACTTTCATGGATCTTATGAATCGGGTTTTCAAGCCATTTCTAGACTCCTTCGTGATTGTTTTTATTGATGACATCCTTGTCTACTCGCGGAGTCGAGAAGATCATGCTAATCACCTCAGGGAAGTCCTGCAGACTCTTCATCATCACCAGTTGTATGCTAAATTTTCGAAATGTGAGTTTTGGCTAGAATCAGTCGCGTTTCTAGGTCATGTTGTTTCCAGAGAAGGGATTCAGGTTGATACCTAGAAGATCACGGCAGTGAATGATTGGCCTAGACCAACGACCGCGACAGAGATTCGTAGTTTCTTGGGTCTAGCTGGGGTATTATCGGAGGTTTGTGGAGGGATTCTCTACCCTCGCCTCCCTATTGACTAAATTGACACAGAAAGCGGTGAAGTTCCAGTGGACCGACGCTTGTGAGAAAGGTTTTCAGGAATTGAAGTCGAGATTGACTTCGGCACCGGTATTGACCTTACCAGAAGGTATAGAGGGATTTTTGGTTTATTGCGATGCTTCAAGGGTTGGGTTGGGGTGTGTGTTGATGCAACATGGGAAGGTTATAGCGTATGCTTCAAGGCAACTCAAGAATGACGAGAAGAATTATCCGACGCATGATTTGGAGCTCGCGGCAGTGGTATTTGCATTAAAAATTTGGCGGCATTATCTTTATGGAGTCCACGTGGACGTGTTCTCAGACCACAAGAGTCTTCAGTATTTATTCAAGTAGAAGGAACTGAATCCAAGGCAGCAGAGGTGGTTAGAATTGATTAAGGATTATGATATGAACATATTGTACCATCCAGGAAAGGCGAATGTGGTGGCTGACGCTCTTAATCGGAAGTCTATGGGTAGTTTGGCTCATTTGGATGCGGATCAGAGGCCCTTGGCTCGGGAGGTTACCAATTGGCTAGTTTGGGAGTTTGTCTTTCGACCTCAGGCGAAGGGGAGGTTATGGTGCATAATGGGGCAGAATCGTCACTTGTAGCGGAAGCCAAAGAAAAGCAGTTTATTGATCCAGCATTGGCACAGTTGAAGGAGGCAGTTCTGAATAACAAGATTTCGGCATTTTCACTCGGCATCAATGATGGAGTGTTGCGATGTCAAGGTAGGCTATGTGTTCCAGATGTAGATAATCTTCAGGAGAGGGTAATGGCGGAGGCTCATAGCTCCAGGTATTCTGTGCACCCAGATTCTACGAAGATGTATCATGATCTCCGGGAAATTTATTGGTGGAGCGGTATGAGGAAGGGTGTGGCAGACTTCGTGTTTAGATGTCCAAATTGCCAGCAGGTGAAGTCCGAGCATCAACGTCCCGGTGGATTAACTCAGCTTATTGAAATACCGACGTGGAAATGGGTGATGATCAATATGGATTTTGTGGTAGGGTTACCTTGCACTCAACGCAGGTTCGACTCAATTTGGGTGATAGTGGATCGACTCACCAAATCAGCCCACTTTTTGACAGTCAAGTCCACCGATACTGCAGAACAGTATGCTCAGTTGTATATCAAGGAGATAGTCAGACTTCATGGCACTCCAGTTTCTATTATCTGAGATCGAGGGGCCCAGTTCACAGCTAACTTTTGGAGGAAATTTCAGCAAGGTTTGGGTACTCAAGTAAATCTCGGAATAGCTTTCCAGCCACAGACAGACGGTGAAGCGGAGCGGACTATTCAGACGCTTGAGGATATGTTGCAGGCCTGTGTTTTGGATTTCAAGGGTAGATGGGATGATCACTTACCGCTTATAGAATTTTCTTACAATAAAAGCTTCCATGCTAGTATTCAGATGGCCCCACTTGAGGCATTGTACGGAAGGAGATGTAGATCTCCGATCGGATGGTTTGAGGTTGGTGAGGCAGAATTGATAGGGCAAGATCTTGTACTCCAAGCTATGGAAAAAGTTAGAGTCATTCAGGAAAGGATGAAAACTGCTCAGAGTCGTCAGAAATCCTATGCCGATGTTCGTCGTAGAGATTTAGAGTTTCAAGTAGATGATTGGGTATTCTTGAAGGTATCTCCCATGAAGGGAGTCATGTCGGGCCGTACCGGATCGCTCAAAGGGTAGGGCAAGACGCGTATAGACTGGAATTGCCCCCTGAAATGTCATTAGTGCACCCGGTATTCCACGTGTCTATGTTGAAGAAGGTAATTGGAGATCCTTCCGCCATCGTGTCAGTTGAAACCGTTGAGGTTAGTGAAGAATTGTCATATGAAGAGGTTCCGGTTGCTATTCTTGATAGGCAAGTCCGTAGATTGAGAAACAAAGATATTGCTTCTGTTAAAGTGTTGTGGAGAAGTCAACAAGTCGAGGAAGCTACGTGGGAAGCAGAAAAAGAAATGAGAGAAAAATATCCCCATCTGTTCGAACAAGTGTAGTAATGATCGTGCGAATTTTTGTCCCAAGGCAATTTGATGTTGTATTCAGATTCGTGCAAAGACACCCCATGTTCCCTAATTGCCTTATTGTTGTAACTTTCCAATGCGTGCTAAAACAGTATATGAGGTTATTAAATGGGTGGTGTGCAACCCTTGAAGTAAATGAAAGTTTTGTGAAACTTGTGTGATAGGCAAAAATGATTAATAGTAGTGTAGATTGGTAATGATTAATTGCACTACACGCATGGTGTATTGAGGTGATTGGATCGTACGTAACTCACTAAAGTGACCAAATTATGTGCAAAATATATTCCACTAATTGAATCATGCTAATTTATGATGTAAAGAGAATGAACTATGTGTAGTTGTCAAAGTAATTTGATGTGTGCAAGTGTTGAGGTAATGAATTGTATACTAGTTGAAGGGATAACAGAAACTGTGTAATGATGCTTGGAAATGTGTTTCGGGGGCTCTCTGACAGGTAGATGGGTCTAAATACAAAGGAGACTCCTGCGAAAGTTTCTGAAAATATTGGAGTTAGTGTAAATGTGGAAATTTTTATATCATGTTTTCAAACCAAGCGATTTCAAAACTCCTCATTCGAGGACGAATGATTTTAAGGGGGGGGGGGGGAGAATGTAAAGACCCGTAAAATTTCTTGTTTAAAATAATGCCGAATAAGTCCCCGAGTTGTTATAACTGTAGAAATTCTTAAAACGGACCTTGATTGTGTAAAGTACCCCGGAATTTGAAAGAATAAAATTTTCCAGAAGTTGGGCGTTATGCGATGCACTAGGCGATCGCATAACGGTATACGGACCGCATAATGGTCGCATACCTGGGCAGGACACTACCCAATTGGAGGACAAATATGCGGTCCATTATGCGATCGCATTTTGATTCTGCGAACCGCATAGTTGTCGCATTCTTGCCCTTTGATTTCTGTGAGGGAGGTTATGCGACGCACTATACGATCGCATAACGTGTATGCAGACCGCATAGTGGTCGCATACCTGCACAGTGTGTTTTAATTTTGGCCCACCTAGACGGCCATTCTGCGATCGTCTCTGCGGACCGCATGTCAGGAATGCGATCGCATTCCTGACCGCATTCTGGTGTCGGGCTCCTAAGTTTTCTAATGTTAAAAACCCGACCCCCAATTCATTAAAACACCCCACCCCTTCATTTTACAAGTTTTCTGAACAAAATAGAGAGAAGGAAAGGGGAGTTCTTGAGAGAGAAAGTGGTTCTTCCATCAATTTGATTTTCAAAGTCCCTCAGGCCTGATAATTCGAGTAATTTTCTTCTTCCTCATTCTAGCAGGTAAGGGTTCCCAACTCTTTCTTTTCCACTAATTTTATGATTTTAAACAAAGGGAGGATTTGCATGGATTGTTTCTTGAAAATATTAACTAATACCTTGCATGCATGTTTAATAATGGTGTTAATTTAGTAAGAGGGAGTGATTTGGGGTAAATTTCACAAAGACGGGTTTGGAGTCTAATGGGGTCACATATTGTTTGGCAAAATGTTTAAGAGAGTCTGAATTGCATGCATGACTTCCAATTCTAAGTTGAATACGTTTATTTGTGAACTAGATTGACGGTACTAGTCGGTTCGGTGATTTGTGAGTAAAAGTTAAAAAGGGGATTTCGACTCCAGGTATGTATGGCTAACTTTAATCATTGTAAAATCCCTCTTGTTGTGGTAAGCATACGGTATGTGTACTTATATGGAAATACGTGAATTGACTGTCTAGTTGATTGCTACCGCATTGTGTTGGATGAGATTTTGAATTGTGACTTGGCATTCCCACTTTATTATGTGCAAATATGGTATTTGTTTAAAGTTATTGATATGAAGCATTGTAAATAAGTTGAAGGGTTATGGAAACACCTTGTGCATAAATTGCTGCTTGATGAAAGTTTGGGGTGCTTTGAGCCCAAGTAAATGAATTGATAAATGTGAATTTGTGATCCTTGAAAGGAAAGCCCTTGTGATGAAATTGTTTGGTGTTGTTGTTAAAATTGTGATCCTTGAAAGGAAAGCCCTTGTGATTGAATTTTTGGTGTTGTTATTTTTGAAATATAAATTGCCAGGCGGGGTCGAGTTGCGCGCCGCAACACGGAGTAATAAGGTGTGGGTTGTGGTGATAAGGGTAGCCGAGGTAATAAGGGTGGAAACGTGATCGTTATCACGATGAAATTATTGGTGGTATTTTTTTTCAAATATAAATTGTCAGGTGGGGTCAACTTGCGCGCCGCAACACGAAGTAATAAGGTGTGGGTGTTGGTGATAAGGGTGGCCGAGGTAATAAGGGTGGCCGAGGTAATAAGGGTGGAAAAGTGATCGTTATCACTATTGATATGAAAATTATGAAACTCGTGAATATGGCGGTGTTGGAAAGGGGAAAAGCAGAGATTGTAAAATTGTTGATTTTGATTGTCACTTTCCGTGTGTTTTGATTGTTGGTCCTATTGTTGTCTTGTTTCGTATCTGTAATATTGGTTGATTGTACTTGGGATAAAGTTTGTTCATACATACTACTACTATTCCATAGTACTAACGTCCCTTTTGCCGGGGGCGCTACATCTTTTATATGGATGTAGGTGGTTCCATAGCAGGTAGCTCAGCCCGCCGTTAGTGGTACCTACTCTTCATCTCTGCAACAGTTGTGGTGAGTCCCTCTTCTCCTCGGGGCTGTGTGTGGATAACACCACCTTCTTTTGTTTATGTTGTAAAGGTATAGCCGGGCCCTTGTGACCGGCAGGTTATGTAAAATCCCTAGTATTCGTAGAGGCTCCGTAGACATGATGTGGGTGTATGTATGTATTTTTGGGTAGTAACGGCACATACTCGGAATCGTCGATCATGTTGGAAAGTTATGTATGTATTTTGTATGTTTGAACATCAATCGCTGAAATGTTAAAAGAGGAAACTATTGGAGTTATGTTGTGAAATGTATTTTAAAACTAAAATCGGCTAACTCACAGGAAATAATGTATATTACAAACGCGGGGCAATACGTTGGGCAGGAGAGGCAATCCAGGTCCTCTTGACTGGGTTCACCTGGTTAGGCGCCGGTCTCGTCCCTCGATTTTGGGGCGTGACAGAGTTATCCAAACCAATGTCATAAACCCTTTTAACTGGCCCCGAAAAGAGTGTTTGGGAAAAAGGGGGGCGCAACAGCATGGTGACTCTGCTGGTGACTTTCAGGCTTTTATCATTTTCAAATTGTTTTGTGAATTTGTACCTCTTCCCATTCCCCTTATGTGCAATTACTTGTATATTTGTTTAAGCATTTATTTTTTTCCAAAAGCAAACTGACGGTTTTCCTTGTTTCCTTCCTTTGTAACCGCTTTTAAATTATAAACTACTATACTTACTGCTTTCATAACGTGCAAATACATGTCTACATGCCTTTATTATTTATTGCATAATCATGATTCAACATCATACTCCACTCGTGCCAAAACAAATCCTATAGCAACGCTTGATGAGTGGTTGCGCTCTTCCTATATTATCACCCCTAAATTCGAAACATGCAAACCCCTTTTCCAAAAGGAATGAGTTGTCCAAACCAATGTCATAAACCCTTTTAACCGGCCCCGAAAGGAGTGTTTGGGAAAAAGGGGGCGCGACAACATGGCGACTCTACTGGAGACTTTCAGGCTTTTACCATTTTCAAATTGCTTTGTGAATTTGTAAATTGCTTCCTTTGTAACCGCTTTTAAATTATAAACTGTTGTACTTACTGCTTTCATAACGTGCAAATACATGTCTACATGCCTTTATTATTTATTGCATAATCATGATTCAACATCATACTCCACTCGTGCGAAAACAAATCCTATAGAAACACTTGATGAGTGGTTGTGCCCTTCCTATATTATCACCCTTAAATTCGGAAAGGCTTATTTGCGATAAAACTAGTCGATCAGCGGTGCAGTCGATGGTTCCGTGCCTTTTCCCCTTGAGTTGTTTGCTTAAGGGTACCGGTCTAAAACCTCATAGAAACCTTACTCCATTATATTGTTGCATGCATCATGGTCAAACCTAGCCAGGCTAACGTGTTGTCCGCACAATAGCCTTTAAGACGACCTTGTCCAAAGTCCATCGGATTTCCATAAATCTCAACGGACATCATCACGTTTTGTGCATTTATTTGGAGAACTAAATGCTTACATGTTAATCGTTGATGTTAAATAGACGAGTCTGGTGGGGGTCAGGGTCTAATCTTGTTTTCCTTGAAACAATATAAGGTACGAAGTCCCCATAATCGGCATGGTCACCAACATCCACCCAAAATTGTTGAATTGGTGAGAAGATCTGCATTCTAGTGACAAAAAACTCGTCAACAAATATCTGGGAAATCTACCGTCCCTCCTGGACATCCATCCTAATAACGTGATGATAGAAGCTGCCACCCTATTCTAAGACTGTCAAAAGGCTTAAGGGAGTTAAGGTGGACATCTATCCAGAGCATACCTATTTCTAGGACTTCGTGAGCTGGGGAATCTGTTCGAGGGAATCAAGGATGCCGAGTCTGGGGAAGGTCCTTCTGGGACCAAATAAATAGGAATTTCTTTTTTCGTTTATTAATGTAATAAGGCCAATGGCCATTGGTAATTTTTATTTCTTGCTTATTTAGTGTCGTTTTGGGATTCGTCTATTTTTACATTAATGAAATGAGGCATTTTAGCATTTCAAGTTCTCCAAATTAATTTGTCTCTAGGTCTACCTTGGGAACAAAGAGCTTCCCAAATTAGTATGCGTTTTGCATTCCCGCCCTATGTGTTTAAATACTTCAATACTTTTTCGTAGTCCTCATTGAATTGGTTACTCTTTGTTTTCTTTCTTCTATTATTCCCCTCCCCAAAGGTTGGTTCATGAACTCTGGCATCATCATCCTATCTCACAAGATCCAGGGGCCCTCCAGCCTCTCCTCCTCCTTTCCCTCCTAAAGGCAAGAACAAAGGCAAAAAAAAATGGAAGATTCAGGCAACATCAGGAAGGAAAAAACAGTTGAATAGGTAGAGGCCACTGATGGCCAGGGTGTTCGGGTTCCAAACGAGAATATGTCACAGCTAGAACTGAAATTATTGAAATTCCAAGAGGAGCTTGATCAGGTTCGAAATTTGGCAAACCTATTTTTTACCCTCAGCGTCCCAGACATCAACCCCCCGAACACCAGAATCCTACACCTCCTCAAAACATCCCAAAGCAGCAAAATCATCCCGCAGCTCATCATCACACCACTCCACAAAAGAACCAAATCGTTCCAACACAACGTAATACCTGCCGTACTCCTAATAACACTCCACTACTTATCCCAGAACCTCAAAACTCCACAAACGACCATTTCTACACCCATGCACCAGGACATCACCACAATCCTATCTACGTGGAGACTATGCCACACTCCACTCAACCTATCTCATACACACTTGAGTCTGACGAAAAGGATCTGCTTATCAAGAACTTGGCCGAGGAACTTAAGAAGCTGACCAGCCAGGTTCAAGGCGTTGAGGGAATCAAGGGAGTCGAAGGGCTGAACTATGAAGACCTCTACATACAACCCGATGTCGAACTTCCTGAGGGGTACAAACCTCCTAAGTTTGAAATGTTTGATTGTACAGGTGATCCAAGGGTACATCTTAGGACCTACTGTGACAAGCTGCTTAGAGTAGGGAAAGATGAGAGGATTCGCATGAAGCTTTTCATGATGAGCTTGAAAGGAGATGCATTGTCTTAGTACATCAGCCAAGATCCCAAGAAGTGGCCAAATTGGGTAGGCACGACGTCTGGCTTCATGGACAGGTTCAAATTTAATACAGAGAACGCACCAGACGTGTTCTACATCCAGAATCTGAAGAAGAAGCCCACAGGAACATTTCGCAAGTATGCTACTCGTTGGAGGTCCGAAGGTGCTAAGGTCGGACCTGTCTTAGATGAGGAACAGATGAATAAGTTCTTTGTCCGGGCTCAAGACCCGCAATATATGAGCGATTGATGGTGATTGAGAATCACAAATTCTCCGACATTATTAAATTGGGTGAAATAATCGAAGAAGGTATTAAAAGTGGTATGGTCACATATTTTGAAGCCTTGCAAGCTGCGAATAAGGCTTTACAGTCCGGTGGTGTGTCCAAGAAAAGGGACGTGGGAGCCGTGATGGTTTCGCAGAGAACCAAATCTCCCCTTAGATACCAAACTTACCCAACACCTCCACTCACATATCATCCTACCCCAAATTACCAAGCACCCTCTCCCTTTTACCAAGATCCACCACCAACCTACCAATCATCTCCTCCACCTACATATCAACCTACTTCACCTAGATACTACCAACCCGCTCCTGTTTACCACACTTACAATTCTCAGCCATCCCACTATCAATCACCCCCTGCACGCCAAAACTTTCCTAGACCTCGACCAAAATTTGATCGCAAACCTCCAAAAATATACACCTACATCGCCAAACCTATCGACCAGCTGTATGAAAAGCTAAAAGTTTTTGGTTATGTCACCCCCATCCCTGCTGTGACGCCCTAGAACCCTTCCTAGTGGGTCAACCCAAACAAATACGGTGCATACCACTCCGGCATGAAGGGACACACCATCTATGAATGCCTCTCTTTGAAGGATAAGATACAATCATTGATTGACAAAAAGATCATTGTGGCAAAAGAAATCCGCTCATAACGTCCGCAACAATCCTCTTCCAGACCATAAGGGTGGAGTTATCCACATGATTGAAATAGAAGACGACTGGGACCCCGAGGGGTCGATCGGGTTGATCGTAGAAGGCGATGACCCAAAGAAACCAGCGGTTACTCTCAACCCAATCATAGTCCAGATGCTGAGGTAGATATGTCTGTACCAGTTGAGTTTGAAGAAACGCCACCCGTAAAGACACCTGCACCAATTGAGGTCTAATTCATGCCTCTGGTAAATGCACCCGCACCATTTGAGGTTGCAGTCCTGCCACCTAAGGCACATGTTCCATTCGAAGTGAGGGTAGCTACACCAATTATAGTGAAAATATCAACCACGCTACCTTTCTATACAAATGTTGTATTATGGGACTATGCAGTCGAGGCCAGAAGGAAAGGCAAAGTCAAGAGTGAAGAAGCTACCGTGTCACAGGGTATGACAAGAACTAGTAGAGTCTACACCCCTGAACATCTGGCAGAATCAAGCAAGCAGGCTTCCAATAGGCCACCCATTATCGAGATAGGCTCGGACGACCTTTGGAGGAAAGTGCAGGCCGATGAGTATTCGGCCATCGACCAATTGAACAAGACGCGAGCTTAGATATCCATCCTTCCTTGCTACAAAATTCCGAGACACACGAGAGTGCTTTGTTAAAAGTGTTGAGCGAAGCGTATGTACCGAATAATATCACTAGTTGGGAAATGGCCAATATGGTAGGCCAAGTGTTGGAGAGCCATAAGATTACCTTCCATGAGGATGAGCTACTGCCTGAAGGGTTGGGTCACAACAAGGTACTGCACATCACTATGAAATGTGAAGATTATTTCATCACCAGAATTCTTATCGACGGGGGATCTAGTCTCAACATATGTCCGTTAATAACGCTCAAGATATTGGGCAAAAGGTTGCATTAGATAAGAGATGGAGAAATCAATGTAAAGGCTTTCGATGGTTCTTAGAGGTCCACCATTGGTGAGATTAGTCTGTCCTTTCATATGGGACCAACTTGGTTCGAGGTTGACTTTCAAGTAATAGATATACCGGCCTCCTACAACCTGGTATTGGGACGACCATGGATACATGAAGTTGGGGCTGTAGCATCAACACTGCCTCAGGCAGTGAAGTTTGAATGGAACCACCAGGAAGTGATCATTCACGGCGACGGTAGCAATCCTATTTATAGTCACCATACTATTCCAGCAATCCAGGGAAGGACGAAGCTAGGTGGAGAGGCTTATCACCACATCGAACGGGTCAATGCCATAGATAAGGGCAAATAGTGGGATAGAAAGATCGCAAGCATGATGAACTGACGAGGGTATGAGCAAGGTAAAGGACTAGGCAAGAACCTCCAAGGGATCTCCAAACCCATAAAGCTCAAGAGACATGACACCACTTTCAGCTTAGGATACGAGTACACTGGATTTCGCATTATTGTCTCCTATGCTAGCCTATGATGAAGGCCTTTCATTTTGGCTCTGTAGAGCTACCCTATGGTATGGGCTTTTATCTCAAGAGCCTGGTTAGGCTCTTCTTGTTGGAGTATCCTCGCTCAGAGGCTAAAATGAATTGAATTCTCCATTTTCTTTTGGGAGTGCCTGAATAAACCTGCTTTTTGGAAGGTACCATTCTTTTAGAATGGTGGAAAGGTTACCTACCCTATGATCCTCCTTATCTTACAGAGGTTTACAACGATCCATACCCAGCGGGATACATATTTCCCAAATGGAACCTCAAAGATGGGATCACCTTTGGGAAAAATTTAGGAGTTGGTCGCCACCATGGCGTGGTCCTTACTACCCACTGGAGCATCCGATACCGCGTCTAGAGCAAACCTTTTATCAGGCTGGCATTATCTATGGGTCAGATGAAGAAGAAGCACTTGTAGCAATGAGGAACTTATTCCTAGAGGACAGTGACATGTGCCCGACGAGATCATCAAAGAAGTTGAGAATTTTGAGAACAGACCTAAGTCCAACGTGGATGAGACCGAAATTGTCAACCTGGGAGATTCAGAAAATGTCAAAGAAACTCGAATCAACATTCATTTGTCACCGTCAGAGAATAAGGAATACATAGAATTCTAAAGAAGTATGAGGACATATTTGCCTGGTCATATGATGACATGACTGGTCTAAGTACATCAATTGTTGCTCAAAAATTACCAACTGATCCAATGTGTCAACCGGTGAAACAAAAACTCAGAAAGTTCAAATCTGATATGAGGTTGAAAATCAAGGAAGAAGTCACCAAGCAGATCAACGCCAAGGTTCTCGAGGTTGTGGAATATCCGACTTGGTTAGCTAACATTGTGCCAGTACCAAAGAAAGACGGGAAGGTCAGAGTCTGTGTCGACTACCGGGATCTCAACCGGGCCAGTCCAAGAGACGACTTCCCCTTACCGAACATACACATCCTGATTGACAATTGCGCCAAGCATGAGCTACAGTCATTCGTGGATTGCTTCGCTAGTTATCATCAGATCTGGATGGATTAGGAAGATGCTAAGAAAATGGATTTCATTATGCCGTATGGAGTATACTAATATAAGATGATGATGTTCGGCCTGAAGAATGATGGGGCCACCTATATGAGGGCTATGACCACTATCTTCCATGATATGATACACAAGGAGATCGAGGTATATGTGGATGATGTTATTATCAAATCCAAGAAAGACACTGATCACATAGAAGATCTGTGGAAGTTTTTCAATAGGCTACGGAAATACAATATGAAACTAAACCCTGCAAAGTGTGCATTCAAGGTTCTTGCCAGTAAGTTGCTCTGGTTCATTGTCAGCCGCCGAGGGATAGAACTGGATTCGTCAAAGGTCAAAGCCATTTAAGAATTGCCACCGCCAAGGAATAAGAAAGATGTGATTAGTTTCTTGAGATGACTTAACTACATCAGTCGGTTCATAGCACAAGTTACAATTATATGTGAGCCTATCTTCAAGATGCTGAAGAAAGATGCCGCAACCAAGTGGACCGATGATTGTCAAAGGGCCTTCGACAGAATTAAGAAATATCTGCAAGCTGGCAAAGTGGCAAATCCTGCTGAGTGAGTTCGACATTGTCTATGTGACTCAGAAAGCAGTCAAGGGACAGGCACTGGCAGACCACCTCGCTGAAAACTCTATGGATGGAGAATACGAACCCTTGAAAACGTTTATTCCCGATGAAGAGGTATCATTCATAGGAGAACACATTGCAGAGTCCTATGACGGTTGGAGAATGTTCTTCTATGGAGCGGCAAATTTCAAAGGAGTCAGCATTGGAGCTGTATTGATATCAGAAACTGGTCAACGCTATCCGGTATCTGCCAAACTCAAATTCCCATGCACCAACAATATGGCAGAATACGAAGCCTGCATCTTAGGGCTCAATATGGCTATTGACATGAACGTTTAGGAGCTGTTAGTGATTGGTGACATAGATCTACTGGTACGCCAAGTATAAGGGGAGTGGGCAACCAAGAATTCCAAGATACTGCCGTATCTTCACCACGTGCAGGAATTAAGAAAGAGGTTTATGAAGACGGAATTCCGGCACGTCCCCGGGATCCAAAATGAGTTCGCTGATGCATTGGCCACTCTGTCTTCTATGATTTAGTATCCAGACAAGAATTTCATTGACCCCATTCCAGTGAAGATCCATAACCAACCAGCTTACTGCGCCCATGTCGAAGAGGAGGCAGACGGAAAGCCTTGGTTTCATGACATCAAAGAATACTTGGCGAAAGGAGAGTACCCAGAGCTTGCAAATCCTACTCAGAAACGCACGTTCCAGAGATTATCCAACAACTTATTTCACAGCGGAGGAATCCTTTATAGGAGGACTCCCGATTTGGGACTATTAAGATGTGTCGACGCAAAGGAAGCATCCAAGCTACTAGAGGAGATTCATGCATGGACCTGCGGCCCGCACATGAATGGTTTTATTTTAGCAAAGAAGATACTTCGGGCTGGTTATTTTTGGATGACTATGGAAATAGACTGCATCCAGTATGTCCAGAAATTCCACCGCTGCCAGATACATGTAGACATGATAAAGGTACCTCCAAACGAGCTTAATGCCACAAGCTCACCGTGGCCGTTCGCCGCTTGGGGAATGCACGTTATTGGACAAATCGAGCTTGCCTCATCCAACGGACAAAGGTTCATCCTAGTAGCCATCGAGTATTTCACTAAATGGGTCGAAGCAGCATCCTACAAACCAGTGACTAAGGAACTCGTGGCAGACTTCGTCCGCAACCGCATTGTTTGTCGATTCAAGATTCAAGAGTCGATCATCATCGACAATGGTTCCAATCTCAACAGTGACTTGATGAAAACTATGTGAGAGACTTTCAGAATCAAACACAAGAATTCCATAGCCTACCGACCTCAGATGAATGGAGCTGTAGAAGCCGCCAATAAGAATATCAAGAAGAAGCACAAGCAATGGCATGAGAAGTTATCATTCGCTTTGCTAGGATATTTCACCACAGTCCGCACATCAACCGGGGAAACTCCCTATATGCTGGTTTATGGTACAGAGGTCGTTATTCCCGCCGAAGTTGAAATTCCTTCCTTAAGTATCATACAAGAAGCTGAGTTCAGCAATGCAAAATGGGTAAAAAGTCGTTATGAGCAACTGACCCTCATAGATGGAAAAAGAATGAATGTAGTCTGCCATGGTCACCTCTATCAGAATAGAATGTCCGGAGCTTTCAACAAGAGAGTCAAGCCTAGACAGTTCGCGCCAGGGCAGCTGGTGTTAAAGAAAATCTTTTACATATCAAGATGAAGCTAAAGGGAAATTCTCTCCCAACTAGCAGGGTCCATACATGGTTCACCGAGTACTCAAAGGAGGAGCACTCATACTCGCAGAAATGTACGGAGAAGTCTGGCCAAAGCCAATCAATTCAGATGCAGTCAAACGCTACTGTGTGTAACTGTTTAGGTTTTCCGAAAATGATGTAAATTGAACTACGCTTGACATGATTCCCGTTTAAGAGGGGATATGTAGGCAGCCTTATGGGTTCGGTCACAATTCAATAAAATTTTATTTTTCCCCGCAATTGGAAACTGGGGCAGAATTTTGAGGAAGACCCTCAAAATTCCGAAGCAAGTTCAGCCGATCGCCGCACAAGCAGCAGTCAGAAACATCAACCCATCAAACTGGGGCAGAATTTTTAGTGTGACCATCAAAATTCCATAACAGGAGAGGTTGCAATGTCTTGAACCATGTCACGGTCGTCGGTTCATCTAAAACTATTTTAGATTATATGTTTATGTTATACTTTTACAAAATCATGCATACTTATTCTTGAAAAAGCTTTGTTTAGAAAAGCTACCCCAGTGATACAAACGGTTGTCACGCCCCAAAAATCGAGGGACACGACCGGCGCTCAACCGGGTGGACCCCAGTCGAGCGGACCTAGAACTGCCTTCCCTAACCCACGCATCACCCCGTGATAACACTATCAATTATACATGTGAAATAGTAATTAAGACTTAACATAAACTTATGATTTAAAATCATTTCCACATTTTTATCATTTCCAACATATAGTACCAAGTGCTTACAAAATACATACAAAATATACTCACGTGGAACACGATACCGAAACGTACAATAGCTACCCAAAATACATATGTACATTACCCACGTTTGTTTCCCCCATTACTAGGTTATGGAGTTACATTCACATGCATGCAAGGAATCATCTTTCATTTTTCAAAACAAACCCATGTGTGTTTTATTCCTATCCAAAATCTGGGAAATTGGGAAAATAGAGTGAAGGCTTACCTCTAGAGCTAAGAAGATGATTGATTACTCGATAATATCCGAGCTTGAGTTGTTTTGGAAATCAAATTGGATGATGTTGAAACCTTCTCTCTCAAGAACTCTCCTTTCCTTCTCTCTATTTTGTTTAGAAATCAGTTAAAATGAAGGGGAAGGGTGTTTTAATGAAATGGGGGTCGGGTTTAAAAATTAGAAAAATAGGAGCCCGATACCAGAAATGCAGTCAGGAATGCGATTGCATTCTTGACATTCGGTCCACAGAGACGACAACAGAATGGCCCTCCAGGTGGGACAAAATTGAAAACAATCTGCCCAGGTATGCGACCACTATGCGGTCCGCATACACGTTATGCGATCGCATAGTGCGTTGCATAACCTCCCTCACAAAAATCAAAGGGCAAGAATGTGACAACTATGCGGTCCGCACTGAAATGCGATCGCATAATGGACCGCATAGTTGTCCTCAAATTGGGCAGTGATTCTGCCCATGTATGCGACCACTATGCGGTCCGCATACACGTTATGCGATCGCATAGTGCGTCGCATAACATCCAATTTCTGGAAAATTTATTCTTTCAAATTCCGGGGTACTTTAACATAAATAAGGTACGTTTTAAGAATTTCTACAGTTATAACCACTTGGGGACTTGTTCGGGTGTTTTTTTAAACAAGACATTTTATGGGTCTTTAGATCCTCCCGCCCAAAAATCATTCGTCCTCGAATGTGGATTTTGGAAATCGTTTGGTTTTGAAAACATGATATGCAAACTTCCAGATTTACACTAACTCCAATATTTTCAGAAAATTTCGCCAGAGTTTCCTTTGTATCTAGGCCTATCT
This sequence comes from Nicotiana undulata, assembly GCA_005239495.1. Classification (NCBI taxonomy): domain Eukaryota; kingdom Viridiplantae; phylum Streptophyta; class Magnoliopsida; order Solanales; family Solanaceae; genus Nicotiana; species Nicotiana undulata. The sequence continues at coordinate 31,962 of MDKH01120297.1, forward strand.
ACCTGTCAGAGAGCCCCCGAAACACATTTTCAAGCATCATTACACAGTTCTAGTCATTCAATTACTTACACGCAATGTTGTTACCTCGACAATTTGTATATATATTCACTTACTCTAACAACTTCACATAGTTCTTTCTTCTCATATCACAAATTTGCACATGGTTCACACTGTTGCACACAACTTGGTCATTTCAATGAATCCCCTACAACCCCATCACCTCAATACATCATATTCATTTCAATTAATCATTACCAATCTACACTACTATAAGTCACTTGCTTAACACATGAGTTCCACAAAACATTTCATTTACTTCAAAAAGGGTTGCATATTACCCAAATAGTGACAGCATATACAATTTTAGCACACATTGGGAAGTTACAACAATAAGGTAAGGAGGGGAACAAGATAAAGTTCCTTTATACAACATTGAGCATATATTGCAATTACTTAGAAATGACAATTCGTACGATTTCAGTACAAGATTTATTCAAACAAGTGAGGGTATTTTTCTTTCATTTCCTTTTCTGCTTCCCACGTGGCTTCTACGACTCCTGGACTTCGCCATAACACTTTGACTGAAGCAATTTCCTTGTTTCTCAACTTTCAGACTTGCCTATCAAGAATAGCAACCAGAACCTCCTCGTACAATAGTTCTTCATTCACCTCCATGGTCTCAACTGGCACGATGGTGGATGGATCTCCAACCACTTTCTTCAACATGGACACATGGAACACCGGGTGCACTAATGACAATTCAGGGGGCAATTCCAACCTATAAGCCACGTGTCGTGTCCTTTGAGCAATCTGATACGGCCCGATGTACCTTGGGCTCAGTTTCCTTTCTTCCCAAACCGCATCACTCCCTTCACGGGAGACACCTTCAAGAACACCCAATCATCTTCTTGGAATTCCAACTCTCTTCGACGAACATCGGCGTAGGATTTCTGACGACTCTGAGCAGTTTTCATCCTCTCCTCAATGAATCTAACTTTCTCCATAGCTTGGTGCACAAGATCTGGCCCTAACAATTCCGCTTCACCAACTTCGAACCATTCAATCAGAGATCTACACCTTCTTCCGTACAATGCCTCAAATTGGGCCATCTGGATACTAGCATGAAAGTTGTTATTGTAAACCAATTCGATAAGCAGAAAATGATCATCCCAACTACCCTTGAAGTCCAACACACAAGCCCGCAACATGTCTTCAAGCGTCTCAATAGTCCGCTCTACCTGACCATCAGTCTGCGGGTGGAAAGCCGTGATGAGGTTCACCTGAGTACCCAAACCTTGCTAAAATTTTCTCCAAAAGTTAGCTGCGAACTGGGCCCCTTGATCCGAGATAATAGAAACTCGACCATGAAGTCTGACTATTTCCTTGATGTACAATTGAGTGTACTATTTTACGGTATCAGTGGACTTGACTGGCAGGAAGTGAGCTGATTTCGTGAGTCGATCCACTATCACCCAAATTGAGTCGAACTTGCGCTGAGTGCTAGGTAACCCTACCAAGAAATCCATATTAATCATTTCCCATTTCCACATTGGTATTTCCATAAGCTGAGTTAACCCACCGGGCCTCTGGTGTTCGACTTCACCTGCTGACAATTCAAACATTTAGATACAAAGTCTGTCACACCTCTCTTCATACCGCTCCACCAATAAACCTCCCAGAGATCATGATACATTTTCGTAGAACCTTGATGCACATAATAATACTTGGAATTATGAGCCTCCACCATTACCCTCTACCGTAGATCATCCACATCCGGAACACATAGCCTACCTGACACTGCAAGACACAATCATCGCTACCGAGTGAAAATGCTGAAATCTTGCCATTCAGAGCTGCCTCCTTTAACTGCGCCAATGTTGGATCTATAAACTGCTTTTCCTTGACTTCCTCTAGAAGTGACGATTCCGCTCCGTTATGCACCATGACATTCCCTTCGTTTGAGGTTGAGAGACACACCCCTGACTGGCCAATTGGTAAACCTCCCGAGCCAAAGGCCTCCGATCTACCTCCAAGTGAGCAAGACTACCCATAGACTTCCGACTGAGAGTGTCGGCCACTACATTTGCTTTCCCCGGATGGTACAAGATGTCCATATCATAATCTTTAAGCAGTTCCAACCACCGTCGCTGCCTCAAATTCAACTCCTTCTGCTTGAACAAATATTGGAGACTCTTGTGGTCTGAGAACACGTCCACACGGTCCCCATAGAGATAATGCCGCCATATTTTCAATGCAAACACAACTTCCGCAAGCTCCAAATCGTGTGTCGGATAGGTCTTCTCGTGATTCTTGAGTTGCCTTAAAGCATACGCTATAACATTCCCATGTTGCATCAATACACACCCCAAACCGATCCTTGAAGCATCATAATACACTACAACCCCCTATGTGCCTTCTGGCAAGGTCAATACCGGTGCCGAAGTCAATCTTGATTTCAATTCCTGGAAGCTCTTCTGACAAGCGTCGGACCATTGGAACTTCACTACTTTCTGAGTCAATTTAGTCAATGGGGAGGCGAGGGTAGAGAATCCCTCCACAAACCTCCGATAATACCCAGCTATACTTAAGAAACTGCGAATCTCTGTCGGGGTCGTTGCCCTAGGCCAATCTTTCACCGCCGCGATCTTCTGAGGGTCCACCCGAATACCTTCTCTAGAAACAACATGACCCAAAAAGGCGACTGACTCCAGCCAAAATTCACATTTCGAAAATTTAGCATACAACTGGTGCTGATGAAGAGTCTGCAGAACTGCCCTTGGGTAATTAGCATGATCTTCCCGACTCCGCGAGTAGACAAGGATGTCATCAATAAAAACAATCACGAAGGAGTCTAGAAATGGCTTGAAAACCCGATTCATAAGATCCATGAAAGCTGCTGGAGCATTGGTCAGCCCAAAGGACATGACCAAAAATTCACAATGGCCATAATGAGTTCTGAAGGCAGTCTTAGGAATATCCTACTCTCTGATCTTCAAATAGTGATACCCGGACCGCAAATCAATTTTGGAGAAGAACCTCGCACCTTGCAATTGATCGAACAAATCATCTATTCAAGGAAATGGATACTTGTTTTTTATAGTGACTTTGTTGAGTTGCCGATAATTGATACACATCCGAAGCGACCCATCCTTCTTTCTGACGAAAAGAACTTGAGCGCCCCACGACGACACACTTGGCCGAATGAACCCCTTTTCTAACAAATCCTTCAACTGCTCCTTTAACTCCCTCAACTCCGCTGGCGCCATTCTTTATGGTGGAATAGATATTGGTTGCGTATCTAGCAAAACATCAATCCCAAAATCGATCTCCCTATCTGGCGGAATCCCTGGAAGCTCGTCCAGAAATACTTTGAGAAACTCATTCACAACTGGCACGGACTCGGGGGCAGACACTTCTGAAGTGGCGTCCGCAACCCAGACCAAATGATAGAAACACCCCTTATTAATCATCTTCGAGGCCTTAAGGTAGGAAATAAACCAACCCTTCGGCACCACACCATTTCCCTTCCACTCAATAACCGGCTCATTAGGAAACTCGAGCCTTATGACTCTGGCTCGGCAGTCGAGTTTAGCAAAGCACGAATAAATCCAGTCCATTCCCATAATAACATCAAAATCTACCATCCCACGCTCAATAAGATCGGCTGTGGTAACTCGACGACATACCGTGACAACACAATTCCTATAGACTCGCGGGGCTGTAATAGAATCACCAACCGGAGTCGATACAGAGAATGGCTCATGAAGCTGTTCGGGTTCTATCTCAAAACTTGAAGCCATAAACGGGGTAACATAAGACAAAGAGGGCCCCGGATCAATAAGAGCATAAACATGGTGTGCTTGAACAGTCAGAATACCGATAACAACATCTGGAGAAGCCTCCGCGCTCTGGCGACCACTTAAAGTATAGAACCGGCTGGGTCCACCTCTACCTCGAGTTCCACCCCTAACTGCACCATGACCCGATGGAGCTGGAGGATGCCCTGAAGATATGGCGACTTAAGAACCGGATGACTGAGCAAATCCCTACCCATGCCTTGACTGGGCGCACGGCAATCTCGCTTAATATGACCTCTCACTCCACATCTGTAGCATACCGGGATATCCAGATAACAAGACTCGGTATGGAACCGCCCACACTTAGGGCACGGAGCCCTCCCATGCTACTGGATCCTCCCTCCTGGACGACCTGACTGATGGGGTCTCCTGCTGTCTGATCCTGGTCCCCAGCGATTGCTCTACTGGTAACAGTGCACTAATGGCGGTGCACTGGCTGAGGACTGTGCATAGGACTGGGATGGCCCTGATGGCCCTCTCCCCTGAACTGGCCTCTCTCCTCCGGCTGAGCTCCCCGAGTGGCCCGCTGACCGGGCCCTGCTACTACTCTCCCTTTCTACCCTTATCTTAAACTTCCTAGCCTCCGTAGCCTGGGCGAATCCCACTATCTTACGGTAATTCATATCCGAGTGCAAGGCCGCTGTAGCCGCTTCATTCACAACCAAGGGACTAAGACCCTGAACAAACCGTCGAACTTGGGCATCCATAGTCGATATTAACTGAGGAGCATACTTGGACAACCTCACGAACTCTATGTGGTACTCCCACACACTCATATTTCCCTGCTTGAGGACCTCAAACTCCGTAGCACGGGCTGCCACAGTCTCAGCAGGCAAGAAGTGATCCATGAAAGCATCCACGAACTCGTCCCATCTAGTCGGAGGACTTCCCTCCCCACGGGAATCCTCCCAGATCTCAAATCAGGAATATGCTGCTCCCCTCAGCCTGTACGAATCTAACTCAACCCCCTCCATATATGTAGCCTTCATCACCCGAAGAGTCTTGTACATCTCATCCAGGAAATCCTGCGGATCGGCCTCTGGATCTGTGCCTGAGAACACTAGAGGGGCCAACCGCAGAAGTTGGTTGATTCGGAGCTGGGGGAATCTCCCTATCCGCTAGAGGATGCAGGGGCAGAACGAGATCGTTGGGCCTGAGCGGCCACCAACTGAGTCAACATATGAATAGCTCCTCTGAGGTCTCCATCGGAAGTACTGGGACTAGAAACTGGAACTGTGGAGGGGTCAGGAATATCAGCGGGAGGGGTTGCAGCACCCTCCGCCGCAGTAGGAATAGGAACGCTCTGATTTGAAATAAAAGGGCCAGGTAGATTCAGGGTCGGGGAGTCACTCTCACGCGCCATCTGGTACAGAATTCATAGCTACACTTGGGGTGACATTGGCCTTAAGGCCGAGTCGATCTCTCTTCTTTGGTTCCATTACTGAAAATTTTAGAACAAAGCACGAATTAGACAAGGATATTTTCACTTTCCACTTCACCACACAATATAGAATAACAATGAAAGGATGATTTCCTAAATGTCCATGTAGCCCCCTAATTATAGATGTGGTCGACAACACACCGATAAGAAGGACTCTACTAGACACGACTCCGAGACATCCTAGGACTCTTTAAAAACCTTAGGCTCTCATACCAAGTTTGTCACGCCCCAAAAATTGAGGGACACAACCGGCGCTCAACCGGATGGACCCCAGTCGAGCGGAAGGGGGATGTTGAACCGTACAATAGCTACCCAAAATACATATGTACATTACCCACGTTTGTTTCCCCCATTACTAGGTTACGGAGTTACATTCACACGCATTCAAGGACTCATCTTTCATTTTTCAAAACTAGCCCATGTGTGTTTTATTCCTATCCAAAGTCTGAGAAATTGGGAAATAGAGTGAAGGCTTACCTCTAGAGCTAAGAAGATGACTGATTACTCGATAATAACCGGGCTTGAGTGGTTTTGGAAATCAAATTGGATGATGTTGAAACCTTCTATCTCAAGAACTCTCCTTTCCTTCTCTCTATTTTTTTTAGAAATCAGTTAAAATGAAGGGGATTGGTGTTTTAATTAATTGGGGGTCGGGTTTAAAAATTAGAAAAATAAGAGCCCGATACCGAAAATGCAGCCAGCAATACGATCGCATTCCTGACATGCGGTCCGCTGAGACGACCGCAGAATGGCCCTCCAGGTGGCCCAAAATTGAAAACAATATGTCCAGGTATGCGACCACTATGCGGTCCGCATACACGTTATGCGATTGCATAGTGCGTCGCATAACCTCCCTCACAAAAATAAAAGGGAAATAATGCGACAACTATTCGGTCCGTAGAACCGAAATGCGATCGCATAATGGACCGCATAGTTGTCCTCAAATTGGGCTGTTATTCTGCCTATGTATGCGACCACTATGCGGTCTGCATACACGTTATGCAATCGCATTGTGCGTCGCATAACATCCAATATTTGGAAAATTTATTCTTTCAAATTCCGGGGTACCTTTACAAAATAAGGTCCATTTTAAGAATTTCTACAGTTATAACCACTTGGGGACTTGTTCGGGTGTTATTTTAAACAAAAAATTTTACGAGTCTTTACAACGGTATCATCAGATCAAGCCGAACGAGTCAAGCAAAGACAGCGGGAATACGAACTAACCTCCCTGTTTATGGAACTCACAAAGATTACAAAAAGCCCCAAACCACACTATCCGCCGAAGGACAAATATTATTCAAAGATACGACTCTCAGAACCGTCGTACATGCCAACATTTATTATCAGCAAGAACAATGCTTCATAATCACAATACTATAAACCGGGCCACATAGTCTATCACGGACATCTGCCCCTATTCCAGTTGCTCAAACTGATACCGCAGCTCTTCCCTCTCGGAGGGTGGAATGTATCTGTCCAGAAATAACTGAGTGAACTTCTCCCAAGTGATAGAAGGGGAACTTGCTGGTCTACCCAAGATATACGACTTCCACCATCTGCGAGCCCTGGCCTCAAGCTGAAAGGTAGTGAAATCCACTCCATGGGACCCTAAATCCACACCTATCAATGAAGTCCTGAGCATCCTCGCCTCGCTCACCCCCGAAGACTGGAGGGTGAAATCGAGTCCATCTATCCAATAACTTCTGCGGATCGCTGTCTGCAGCTGGTCTGAGCTCTGGTGCTACTGCTACTGGATGGACCCCACCCATGGGTAGTGTACCCAGGGTATGATGTAATGTCGCTGTCTGACCTAAGGCCTGGGAAGTAAGGGTCTAGACTCCCCCTCTCGCCTGAGAAGTGGTAGGATCTGCTGGAAATAAACCAGCCTGGGACATAGTGTCCATAATCTCATCATACGGCCCATGACCTCCCGGAAGCATGGCGCCGTCATGAAGTCCACTGGAGCAAGATCTACTGAGGGCACCTCGTCCTGCTCCTCAATGATAGGATCCTCTGGTAGTGGTGCAACTGGAACAACTCTGGGGCACCCTCGTCCCCTACCTCGGGCCGGTGCCCTTCCCTGGCCTCGAACGGCGGGGGTAGCGGCATCTCCCGGGTGTAGAACATCGTATGCGCGCGTCCTTACCATCTGTGAGAGAATAGAAGAATGAGTTTTTGTAAACCGTTGACTACACGATAGAATATGAATAAAGAGAGATTTCTTAACACCCTATAGCCTACTGAAGATAAATACAGACGTCTCTGTATCGATCCGTAGGACTCTACTGGGTTTGCCCGTGACTTGTGAGACCTACGTAACCTAGAGCTCTGATACCATGTTGTCATGACCCAAAATCCTAACTTAGGTCGTGATGGCGCCCAATGCCGGAGTCAGGCAAGCCAACACTCGTGTTACTAACAAGATTTCCTTATTTGATAAATTGTTCCAAGACTTGCCAACTTTTAAGGATAAAGAATTGTAAGTCGAAAACATATAACTTAGCCAACTCAAATCAACACAACCAAAAGGACCGTAAATAACATAGATAGTGCCAGAAGTATAATATCTACTACGTGTGCCAGGATCTAGTGTCACAAGTCTACGGGCGGACTAGTAGAATATACAAAATATGATAGAATAACAGTGCCACTATCTGAAGGAAATAGACAGAAATAACAAAAAGACAACTCCAAAGTGCTGCTGAGATACGCCAAGGGGAGAAGCTCACCGTGGAGTCGGGTACAGAGTATGCTCTCAAGATTGCGCTCTGGTCAGATAACCAGATGCACCTGCCTCAGAACCTGTACAATTAAGTACAGAAGTGTAGCACGAGTACATATAAAAAATATGTACCCAGTGAGTATCCCGTCTAATCTCGAAGAGGTAGTGATGAGAGGTCGACGTGATACTTATTAAGATCAAGATGTAACAATGTAAGTGAATGAAGACCAGGCAGGGATAGCAGTTCCAGAAATCACCAGACATGAAATTATCAAGTACAAATTTACAATTTACCTCTGCATGTCAGATCACACTAGTATAAAATAAACTAACTTTCCCTTTTCAAAATATACAACACATAGTATGCCGAAGCGTACGGCCGAAGCGTCGCAAAAATAAATATGCACTGCCGAGGGTCGAACGGCTCGAACTATAGATGCATCTATTACCCCGCTCGCGAATCAAACATGCGACGCGGTTGACATAATAATAAGGCTACCCCGCAAGCGAATCATACATGCGACGCGGGTGCTCGTATACATACACAGAATTATCAGGAAATCCAGGAATTCAATAGAGATTATACTTGCAAACAAGAACTTAAACATCTAAAATTTTGAACGTAACTTCCTAATATTCTCATGCTAATTCAAGGGTAATAAGAAACTCAAAATACATTTAAGGGTACATGTACGGCACATAAAAGCTTGCTCGTGAGTCCTAAAACTACCCGACATGGCATAATAGTAGCTACACACGGACTCTCGTCACTTCGTGCGTGCGTATCCCCCCCACAAGTAAGGACATTTAAATCATGTACAATTACCTATGGGGAGAATTCCCTCTTACAAGGTTAGAAAGCAGACTCACCTCGTGCCGAGCCTACTTTCCGGGTCAAGAACGCGCCCGAAACTCTGAACTCTACACCTGAGGGCTCAAAACTAGCCATATATTATACAAATACATCAATTTCTGCTCAAAGTATAGAAATTACCCTATTTAATTAGTAAATTCATCATTCTTGAAGAAATTCCAAAATTCACCCCTGGGCCCGCACACTCGGATTCCGAAAATTAACGAAGGAAACACTCACCCACAACCTAAGGATATTCAATACATGAGTTTTACTTGATTTCATAGCTAATTGATGGGTAATTCCCTAATTTTCTCGAAAGCCCTAGGTTACTACCCAGTTCTTGATTTTCACTAATTTAGAAGGTTAATTTAGCTAAGAATTCATGAACTAAACTGACTTTGGGGTAGAATTTACTTACTTCTCAGTGGTTGGGTCGTTGAGTCCTTTTTCCAAGCTCTCAAAGTCTTTTAATGGATGAAACAATAAAGAATCTCGTGTTATAAAGAAACACACTGCCTAACAGTGGTTCCGCACCTGCGGCTCAAGGACTGCACCTGCAGTCTCGCACCTGCGGAAATGGATGTGGAGGCCTGGGCCCGCACCTGCGGAGAGAAGATCGCATCTGCGGCTCCGCTCCTGCGGAACTTTGTCCGCACCTGCAAGAAATGGGTTGCCCACTGGGGGTCGTACCTGTGAAGCTGGGACCGCAGGAGCAGTCCCGCACCTGCGATTGGGCAACCGCACCTACGCTCACGCCAGAACAGGTGAACCAGTAGCTTTTTCAGATAGTTTTTGGCCTCGTTTGGTGTCCGAGAGGCACCTGGGCCCACCCGAGCCCCCATCCAAATATACCAAAAAGTCCCAAATCATAATACAGACCCGCTTGATCCTTCAAAACTTTCAAAACAATGCTAAAACTCAAAATCACACCTCAAAACCCCTATAATCAAAACTTGAGAACTTCAAGTTCTTCAAATCATAATACAGACCCGCTTGATCCTTCAAAACTTTCAAAACAATGCTAAAACTCAAAATCACACCTCAAAACCCCTATAATCAAAACTTAGAACTGCATGCTCTTAGTTGTAACAACCTAAAACGGTTAAACTCTGATAACTGTTGCATATGATCCTACGCCTAGGCAAGCCTTAGGTAATCAACCTTAAAAATAAAAAACTGGAGTTGTCCTCTTGTGATTATTGTCTAACTATCAGCATGCTTAAAATCAGTAGGCAAAACTTATTAGGACTCCCTCTCTGAGTTATGCAATAAATTTGTCTCTCTATTGTTATCACTTAGATACCATGCTGTAGGATCTGAATTTAAAACCAGACCTTAACTGTGTTTGAGTCATGCTGATTCATTGTATTAGTTGTGGAGGTACTTGAGCCTTTCATGTTTATATGATATCCCCTATTTGCAGTCCTATCTGTTTTCTATATGCCGCCTTAGTATTTTACCTTTAAAACCTGAGGGTCTGCCTAGAACCTCCCTCGAAGGATAGAAGTCCTAAATTCCTCCGGGACTAATAGGAAGGGACGGGTAACAGCATGCAATAGAGGTCGTGACCAACACTCGCTTTAATTACCTTCACGGGGTGGGAAAGGGTAGATATGGATATGATGACCGGTGTGCTAATACCACGTGTAGTCCCTCTTCGAGGAGTGTCATACCGGGTATTGCATTGACGTGATCCATATTACAAACAAACCTAGGATACTCTTACTCTATATACATGTTCAGACTATAATCTTTTTCAAGATCTATCTCTCTATTAACTATTTTCAAACATATGTGTACTTAGACTAAAATCCCCTACTATTTGGACAATATTTGTTTTGCTTGCTAGTTGTACAAATTCACAAATGCTATTTGGGCGGGAACCACACTTGTGGATCCTGAGGGGTGCCTAACACCTTCCCCTTAGGATAATTTCAAGCCCTTACCCTGTCTCTAGTTATCAAACGTAGTTGTAAATGAACCCCAATAGGTGAATCGTTAGGTGGCGACTCTTCAAAACATGCAAACCCCTTTTCCAAAAGGAATGAGTCGTCCCAACCAATGTAATAAACCCTTTTAACCGGGCCCGAAAGGAGTGTTTGGGAAAAAGGGGGCGCGATAATTCCATGTGTCTATGCTCCGGAAATATCATGGTGACCCGACCAACGTGTTAGATTTCAGCTTTGTCCAGTTTGACCAAGACTTGACTTATGAGGAGGAGCCGGTAGCTATAATAGACCGGCAGGTTCGTTAGTTGAGATCTAAGAGTTATCCTTCAGTTTGAGTGTAGTGGAGACGCCAGCCCATCGAGGCATCTACTTGGGAGTCCTAGACGGACATGCAGAGTGGATATCCACACTTGTTCGCCACTTCAGGTAATTTTATATGTCCATTCGAGGACAAACGTGTGTTTTAGAGGTGGAGATTGTGATGACCCAAGGGGTCATTTTCTAAAATTAGACTATGTTCCATGCTAAATAGCCATAAAAAGACTAAAATTAAATACCTTGATGTGCGTGCGCAGTCCGGGCGTGAAACCGAAAAGCTTTTATGTGAAAATATGAGAAATAGTGAATTTTAGGATTTAAATTTGATAAAAGTTGACTTTGGTCAACATTTTGAGTAAACAGACCCAGATCCGTATTCTGACGATCCCGGGAGGTCCATAGTAAAATATGGTACTCGGGCGTATGCCCGGAAATGAATTCCGAGGTCCCAAGCTTTAGGAATTAATTTTTGAAATAAATTATTTTGCTGAAATGTTTATGAATTAAAGAAAATAAATAATGTTTAAAATTATTGGTATCGGGCCCGTATTTTGATTCCGGAGCCCAGTACATATTGGATATGATATTAAAAGGTTAACTGTGAAATTTGGTGAAAAACGGTGTTCGTTTGACGTGATTCGGACATCCGGTTGAGAAATTATGAACTTTAAGAGTTCTTGTTGAAAATGATGAGTTTTGAGGTTTATCATAGTTTTACATGTTATTTTCACGATTTGATAGCACGAGCAAGTCCGTATGATATTTCTAGACTTGCGTGCATGTTTTGTTTAGAGCCCCGAGGGCTCGGGTGAGTTTTGAATAGGCCACGGGATATTTTGAACTTAAGAAAAATTGTTGATATTTCATTTTCTGGTGTCCAGGTCTTTTGTTCTATGCGATCGCATAGGAATGTCCGCGATCGCATAGTGTAAAGTCTGAGGTCCCTTTTTGTTCTATGCGATCGCATAGCTATATCCGATCGCATAGTGTTAATTTGCTGGGGGTCAACTTTGTTCTATGTGAACGCATATAAATTGCTCGGGGTAAAATTTGTTCTATGCGATCGCATAGATTCTTCCGCGATCGCATAGTGTTAAATTGCTGGGGGTCAACTTTGTTATATGAAATCGCATAGGTACTTCCGCGATTGCATAGCGTTAATTTGATGGGTATTTTTTTTAATCTATGCGAATGAATCCCTTTTCCTGCGATCGCATAAAAGGCCCGCCCAGTCATGTAAATACATTGTTAAACCGGGCAGAACCCTTTCTTCTCCAAATTTTCGAGGTTCCAGCCCTAAAAACAATTTTTCTTCAACAATCTTCATCCCCAAGTCATAGGTAATCAATTTCAAACCTTGTTCTTTCAATTCCTTACTATTTTGCATCACTTTTAAAGCAAAAACAAAGAATTTTCATGGTAAAAATTGAGGGTTTGGGTAAAATTAGGGTTTTTTTTTAAAAATCGAATTTATATATCAAATTAAGGTCGAATTTCAAAACTAATAGAATATTTGGGTTCGTGGGTGAATGGGTAAACGTAATTTGGTCCGAACCCCGAGTTTAGACCAAGCGGGCTCGGGGTCGGGTTATCACTGTTTTGAGAAAACTTAGGAAAAATTATATTTTTCAACAAAGTTAGTTTATTTAGCATAAGTTAATGATATTAAGTTAATTGTGATTAGATTCGAGCAAGTTAGAGGTGAATTCAAAAGGAAAAGCAATAATTGAGCAGTGAGTGGCCTGCGTAATTGAGGTAAGTGTTTGGTCTAACTTTGACTTGAGGGAATAGGACTCCCCACTTGTTTGCTATGTGAAATGCATGGGCGTGGTGTATAGGTGAGGTGACGAGTATTTATGCACCACCCAAATTGTCTGTTAAACATGATCCCCTTTCCCGTTCCCAACTAAATTGATTATTGTCTTAATTGTATGTGTTCATTATTGTTTCTATGACTATTTGGACTTATTAAATTGTTGTTAGATATTCTTGTGACTATTTTGGAAAGAGTATTGGTTGCTTGAGCTGGCTTCCTTGTTGTATAAAACAGTCGAGAGGTTTGGCATTTTTTTTACGAAATTAATATTTATATATCTTGATGTTCCTGTTGGTTTCATGGTTGAGAGGATATTGATGAAGTTATGAGAAAATATGCAGTTTCTTATTTATAATTGTTGAGACAAAAATATTATGAAATGCTTGGCCTGAGTTGTAAAATTTATAAATAAATTGATATGATATGATTGGTAGGAGCGGGTTGCACGCCGCAACAAGGAATGATAAAGGTGGACAGGTGGGATCGGGTTGCACACCGAAACAGGAGTAATACGGGTGATATCTTTTTCGGGAGGAGCAATAAGGGAGGACAGGTGGGATCGGGTTGCACTCCGCAACAAGGAGCGATAAGGGAGGGCATTTATATTTTACTGATTTTCAAAGAAAAATAACGTTTTGAAAAGCTTAAATGTTTATTTTACTATTCTTTATATATTTTTGGAACTACTTTTAATTAAAGTTAAAAATTTAAAATTTGGAAATTTATTTGAGAAATTGGTTATAGTTGAGACCTGAAAAAGGCAGCGAAGTTACTTTAATTTGTTGCAGCATTTATTTATTTATTTGTTTAGATTTCTTTGTTGCTTTATTATTTATTATTGTTACCGATTATATTGTAAATGCCCCGCCTTAGCCTCGTCACTACTTCGTCGAGGTTAGGCTCGACACTTACTCAGTACATGGGGTCGGTTGTACTGATACTACACTCTGTGCTCTAGTGCACAGATCCGAGTACTAGCCAGCAGTAGGAGGATTTCAGGACGACCACCTATTCATTTGGAGACACGAGGTGCATATGCCGGCGTTCGTAGATTCCTAGAGTCTTCTCCGATTTTTACACATACTATTTTATATTATTCAGAGCAATTACACTATTTCTTTCAGCCATTATTTGTAGTATTCTTTAGTAGTTCGTGGATTGTGACACCAGACCCTGGGGTAGTCTTAGAGTTATTTATATGATTAGTTCGTGGTTCGTTTCATTTAATTGGTTATTATTATTATTATTTTATTTTAAGGTTATTGGGAATTATTTTAGCTAAGTTCATTTTGAATTTATTTATTTATGCCTAAGTAATTAATTAAGGAAATTAGTAATCGACTTCTAACATTGGCTTGCCTAGCAAGTGTGGTGTTAGGCGCTATCACGATCCCTAAGGTTGGGAATTTGGGTCGTGACATCAGACCTTGTATTTTGGGACCAGATCTGGTTCGATTATGTGCTCTTTGAGTATATTCATGTTTATGTTCATTATATACAAGCATGTAACTATTTGTCTTTTTATTTTTGCCGGTTTATGTGTTTTACCTAAAAATTAGGGTTTAAATTTTTCCTTCCTTACTAATTCTAAATGCTTTCCTTTTTCGTACATGACTAAATATTTCCTTAGTTCTGTTCAATCTACCATGTTTCCTTTATTTCTTTACCTTATTTGCCTTGAAATTGACTATTAATTGATACTTCCTTAATCTAAGTGGTAATCACCTTATTGCTCGTTATTATGCCTTGTTAATTGACTGAACTCTGTATTATTTGTCCTTAAACTAAACTTCAATTGATTCTGGATTTTAATTTCTTTCCTTATTCATGTATGTTTGATTTCTTCCCTTATTTGTTTGCCTAATTGAACACTATTTAAACCCCTTATCCCCTTTCCCCTTGGAGACAAACTCGAACTCTAATACTCTCACTGAAACTTAGATTCCTTACTTTAATTCTCTTTGCTCATTGTTGCTGGTCTTGGCCGGCTGAAAGCCAAGTCCAATTGATTCTGGACGTACTGTTGTGGTTACTTTCTTTCCTTCTTAACTGGTAATCCCTAATCCCTTGTTGTTTCATTCTCCATATTTTCATAATATGTTTTGCTCGACCAACATGTTTAAATACTAAGTATGATTCTGCCTTATTGCTTTTATGACTTTGTCTAAGCCTGTAATTAATATTGTTAATTTAAGATTAGTTATTTTGAATAATATGAATCCTCTTATAATCTAGCTTAATGTTTAACTTGTCTCATGCACTGTTTGCTAATCCTGCACCTGTTCTGAACTTTGCATTCTTAGGATACTACCAGCATGAAACTAGCCAATTAATCCTAACTTGGCAGATTTGTATTTGTGGCCTGCAAACTTGTTTTCTAACATGTTTTGCATCCTTCTAGACTCATGTGATAATTTGACTGATTTCCTTAACACTTTGCCTAAATGCCTCTGTGATTAAACAAGGTTATCCTAAATACTAGCATGAACATTAAGCTTATATAGACTTCGACTTATTGAACTCTGTGTTTCACCATGAACCTCTTTTGTTTTTTTGGTGCAATTCTTCCTACAAGTTATGTGTCTTAACTTTGTTTTTCTTCTGAAATCAAAAAATGTTTTAAATTCGTCTCTCCCTCTTTTATATGCTATTACTCTTTTAAAACTTCCACTCTTAGTCACGTAGGTCTTGTCCTCAACCACCCCAATGTGAGCACTACTCGGGTTCTATGTGAGACTCATGTGAACTCTGACGCACTGGGAACTGATTCCCAATATTTGTTGATTCATTTCAGAATATGTGGTTCTGGTGTGAGCATTGCCCTGGGTCCCTGAGCCCCTTGGGAACATTGACACACTGGAAACATGGTTGTATATGTATTACGGGTGGATCACTCATTATTGTCTATGCTCCTCGAAGTTAATTGGTTTGAAGGCGTGGTGCCCATGCTTATTTGGGCCTAATGAAGGCTCCCTATAGTGTATTTTATTACTGTTATGTAATTCAGTCATTATTTGGTGTGTAATAACTTTGTAATAAACAGATTCTTGGGTATTTAGTAAAATTGGGGGGTGGGGGTGGGGTGGGGTTCTTATTTCCTTTTGTTAAACTGGGTAGAAATCCTGCCTATAGGGTTTCATCTATGCTGTAAATTCTGCTCAAACTGTATGAGTTTTACATTGTGCTTAGAAATCCTGCCTATAGGACTTTCGTTGGTGATTATGAGTTCTATATTTGCGTATTACAGATCCTGCCTATAGGGTTGATGTTATAATTGCGTTATAAATCCTGCCTATAGGATCCATCAATTCGTCCAACAAACATGTGTTAGATATCATGCCTATTGGACCCCGATGTTTGACTCAATTGTTTTCTAGCAATATGTACAATTTTTGCCCATGTCATGCTTAATAGACATCATGCCTATAGGACTACAATCAATTTCAAACCTAGAGATCATGCCTACTGGATTTAAATCAATTCAGTAATAGATACCATGTGTATAGGACTAAAATCAATTTCAAGCCTAGAGATCATGCCTATAGGACTTAAATCAATTCACTCGTAGAAGTCATGCATATAGGATTCTATTAATTGGTTTTGAATACAATCGCCATTATCAATCACTTAGACATTATGCCTATAGGACTTAATAACAATTCTAGATTCGTAATTGTGACGCATTACAACCTAAAATGCCCAGATATTACTGAATAAAATCAGTAGGCAAACCATAAATCTTGACATTCGCCTTAATGAAACTGCTTCTATAAATCACTGCTCGTTTATTTCTCACATAGATATCCTTCCTATAGGACTTTAAATTAAGCTTGTTAATCAATTGCGTGCCTTTGTTGTTTATATGTGGTGGTCAATATGAGCCCATATTTGTTTTTTGTGTGAAAGTCCTAATTGTTTTAACTTGTCTCCTAGACTTTTACATTTTTTGAGCAACATAGGCTCAGTATAGAACTATCTCAAATAGAGGTCCTAATACCTCCAGGGCCATAGGTAAGGGACGGGTAGTGCACGCATAGGAAACGAAATAGAATCGACTAGAACACTTTAAGTAACAACTTAAAGATAGTAATCAGGTGGTAGGAGATGATAGTCCATGCACTAAAATACTATGAGTAACATCCCGACTTGAGGGAGTTACAAAGTGTTTCACGGGGTGATCCTATAGGCAAAAAAACTTAGGACCCCCATTAATTAATTCTCTTTATTTTTCCTTCGACTAATATGCTTAATTTAAGTTCGGCCGGGACCCACCGCTGTGGACCTCGAGGGGTGCCTAACACCTTCCCCTCAAGGTAATTTGAGCCCTTACCCGATCTCTGGTGAGGTAAACTGTTAATGAGAGTTATATGTTGTAGGTGTCCTAACGCACCTTAATTCGTTAGGTGGCTACTCTCTCAATTCCAATTCCCTACCCTCTCAAATTGAGTTGTCCCAAAAATGTCGAAACCTGATTTAGCGACAAAAAGGGGTCGTGACAGCATGGCGACTCTGCTGGGGATATTTTTAGGCTCTTACCATAATGAACCTATTTTTTGAATTAGTCTTTAAACATGTCTTTATTATTCCGTTAATACTTGCACATCCCTTTCCACTTTATGTGAATTTATTTGCCTATCTTCAGTCATTTATGATTTCTCTTCCCTATTTTATTACTTTTACGATGGAAACTGACTTGTCTCTTTGTTTTCTTTCTTAAATGCCTTTACAATTATTAAATACCACATTTTATCGTTATTCAACGTTCAAATACTTGACAACCTGTTATTTTCTTTTGCATAACTACATGCTCAAAATCATATTCTACTCGTGTGTAATTAATACCATAGCAACACTTGATGAGTGTCTGCGCTCTTTTTATATCACAATTTTAATTTTGAAAGGCTTATTTGCGGTAAAACTAGTCGATCAGCGGTGCAGTCGACAGTTCTGTGCCTTTCCCCCTCAAGTTGTCCGCTTGAGGGTACCGGTCTAGCCCTCTATGGAAACCTTACTCTGATAATAACTGTACATGCATCATGGTCAAACCTAGCCTGGGTTAATGTGTTGTTCGCATAATAACCCTTTAAGGAAAGCCTTTGTCCAAAGTCCACTAGGGTTTCCATAATCCCAACAGACGCAACCACGATCTGTGCATTATTTGGAGAAATAAATGCCGATATGCTAATCGTTAATGTATAAATAGTCGAATCCAGAGGGGGGAAAGGTCTAACCTTGTTTATTTTGCAAAAACTGAGGCACGAAGTCCCCAGGTTCGGCATCGTCCAAAGCATACCACCGTTGTTGCTAGATTGGTGGGAAGACCTTCCGTCAAGCGATAAAAAAATGTGAAAAGGGTCCTCTGAAACGTACCTTCCTTATTAGCTATCCAACCAAATAACATGTTGATTGAGGCTGCTACTATGTTCTGGGACGGAGAAAGGGATGTATTCCGTTTTGGCAACATTGAAATGACTTCCCTTTTGGAGGAAATATGGGGATTCACTGGACTACCTTGGGACAGTCCTGGTTTATTGGTAACAGAAAATTGCAACACCAGGGGGTTTCTGAAAATGATGGGCTTAAGAAAGAATGACGACTTGATATGTTTGAAGAAGTCCTACATACCTTTTGACTTCTTTTATGAACGATATAGACGCATCAAATCTTATTGTATTTTTCATGACGAATTCTCCATCACTTCCTTGTGTTGGATTCATTGTAGGGTTTTCGTGTTCATGGTCTGCGTTTTGGGTATGATAGTGTTTCGAAGCAAAAAGGACAGGATTCACACCATATTTGCCATGGTAACCAAAGCTTTAATGGAGGGAATCCATGGACAAACATACACTATTGTTCCTATGATTATAGCAGAGATATATCGGGCTTTGGATCGTTTCAGAGAGGGTTAAAAAATTTCAAGGGTTGTAATTTTCTGCTACATATTTGGTTGCTAGAACATCTCTAAAGAGGTCAATACCACCAAGAGTTTCCACGAAGAGCGTGGAATGATCACATAGCTTTCCATCACCCCAAAAGAGTGACCTTTATCCCAGTCAAGTTCGCACAACCAGAGAATGCTGCAAAATGGGTACTATTTTTTGACAATTTGACCGAGGACTAGGTTCATTGGATGTTCGAGTGGTACCCCACCAGTGAACTTATTATCCGATCCAGGGATGTTCCGCATTTGGTGTTAATCGGGTTAAAGGGCATACACCCATATGTTCTTATCAGGGTCATGAGACAAGCTGGTAGAAAACAAGTCATACTACGAGTCATAAAATGAGTAACTACAGGGCAGATTTTCAAGATGATGACGTCCCGTACAAATGTGAAACTCAGCACATGTGGTATTTGAAAATCATTGTGGAAAGGGACACCATCGATAAAGATCGATACCACGCAGTTCTACCCATCATGGTTGGACGATAGCATAGCAGGAATAGTCGATCCAGGGGTCGGTCAAGGGAACAGAGACATAGATGAAGTTGCTGAAGCACAGGTGAAGTACAATAGATTACAAAAAACAGTTCACGAGTCCGAGGCCGAGCAATTGGAACAACACAAGATTGATATAGAGGCAATCAATGAATGGAGAGAAATTGCTACCAGGTCAATGGAAAGGCTGTAGTATTTGGAGCAGGGTTTAATGGAGTTAGAGGGGAAGATAAGGAAAAGAGTCATAGACTGCCAGAATGTCGAGGTTAACGAAGGAGGACAACTAGCAAGGGCATACCTACTACTGGACATGCACGACATTGGGAACTTGATCGATGGAGCCAAGAAAGCCAAGCCTGAAGAAGGTCCCTCTGGGACCAAGTAGACTAGGTTTATTTGTTTTAGAATCACTTTTCGAATGAAATTAGGCAAATGCCATTGGTGACTTAACTATCGTTTTAGATTCGTCTTATTTATTAGTTAATGAAATGAGGCAATTATTGGCTTTAAATTTCTCCAAATCTACTTGTCGCTAGGCCTACCTCGGGCACAACGAGGCTCCCAAATTAGGACGCAAATTTACATTTCCGCAATATGTTTTTTAAATACTGCAAATATTTTTCTAGAATTCTTACTGACTGGGTTACCTTTTTGTTTTTCTTTTTGATTATTCCAATCCCCAAGGTTGGTTCACATATACTGGCATCATCAACATATCACACCAGATCCAGAGGCCCTCCACCACCTCCTCCTCCAAGTAATCCAAAAAGCAAAGGAAAAGCTAAGATGGACGATATGAGTGGTGTCAGGAAAGACAACACTACCCATGTTGAGAATGTGGAAAGTTCTGATGGTCGGAGTACTCCGGCACCAAATGATTTGGTCTTATGGCTGGAACAAAAAATACTTGAATTGCAAGGAGATCTTGAGCAGGTCCGCAACTTGGAAAACCTCTCCCTCACCCTAAATGTCCCAGATATCAACCAACCAAATACCCAAAACCCAATACCTCAAAACACACCAAACCAACATCCGCAAAATCCTCCTGCACCCCACCAATATGCAACACCTCCTCAAAATCCTAATCCTTTACCCATACCAACACCCCTCAACACCAGCATCTCCCGACTCAATATCCGCAAACCACTTATCACACTCCTTAGAATATCCCACAACCTACCCCCGATCCTCAAAATTCAACCAATGATCACCACTACACCCAAACCCTCGGCATTTATTAAAACATTCCTATATATGTGGAAACCCTACCCCACTCCACTCAACTAATATCATATACACAAGAATTCGTCGAGAAGGACATGCTCATTAAGAACATGGCAGAAGAGGTCAAGAAGCTCACAAGACGAGTCCAGGGTGTTGAAGGAGGTAAAGAAATTGAAGGTTTGAATTATGAGGACCTGTACATTCAGTCAGACATAGAACTGCCGGAGGGTTACAAACCTCCTAAGTTCAAATGTTTGATGGAACGGGCGACACAAAGGTACATTTGAGAACCTACTGTGACAAGCTCGTAGGGGTTGGGAAGGACGAAAGGATTCGCATGAAGTTGTTCATGATAAGCCTCACTGGAGACGCCCTGTCTTGGTGCATAAGTCAAAATCCAAAGAAATGGGCTAATTGGGTAAGCATGGCATCAAATTCGTGGATAGATTCAGATTCAATATAGAAAATGCACCGGATTTCTTCTACATACATAACCTCAAGAAGAAGCCAACAGATACTTTCCGTGAGTATGCTACTCGATGGAGGTTAGAAGCAGCAAAGGTCAGGCCAGCATTAGAAGAAGAGCAGATGAATAAATTCTTTGTCAGAGCTCAGGATCCTTAATATTATGAGAGGTTAATGGTCATTGAGAATCACAAGTTCTTTGACATCATCAAGCTCGGATAAAGGATTAAAGAAGTTATTAAAAG
Organism: Nicotiana undulata; assembly: GCA_005239495.1. Lineage (NCBI taxonomy): Eukaryota > Viridiplantae > Streptophyta > Magnoliopsida > Solanales > Solanaceae > Nicotiana > Nicotiana undulata. The sequence goes on from MDKH01120297.1 coordinate 53,296, forward strand.
TTGAATGGTAATAAATTTTGAGGCACTGCAGGCCACAAACAAAGCATTACAACCGGGAGGTATATCAAAGAAGAAAGAAGTAGGGACAGTAATGGTAGCCCAAGGTCCAAAATCTCCATCCGTATACCAAACACCTCCACCGACATACCAACCTCACCTCCCAGAAATCCTCAACCCGCTACCACCTACCACACTTATAATACTCAACCGGCCTACTATCATTCACCTCCAACTCATCCAAATTATCAAAAACCCAGGCCCAATTTCGATCACAAAACACCCAGACAGTACACCCTTATTGCTGAACCCATCGACCAATTGTATGAAAGATTAAATGCTACCGGATATGTCACCCCTATTCCCGTTGTGGCCATGGAAAACTCATCCCAATGGGTCAACCCAAACAAGACATGTGCGTACCATTCCGGCATGAAAGAGCATACTATTAATGAATGTTGCACCCTGAAAGACAAGATCCAGATGCTGATTGATACCAAGGTTATACTGGTTAAGGAAGTCGCACCCAATGTCCGCAACAATCCCCTCCCAGATCATAAGGGTTAAGGAGTCAATGTGATAGAAACCGATGAAGTATTGGATCCTGAAGGGTCAATTGGGCTAATTCGGGAAGGTGACAACCCTAAGAAACTTGTAGTCACACTCACTCCCATTGTGATGCAGGTACAATCGATAATTGAAGTTGAGGTAGCCACATCGGCTTCGTTTGAAGTAGAAATGACATAACCTGCAGCTAAACCAACTCTATTTGAGGTATAAATAATCACGCCTTTTACTGTGACGGTGGCATCCACACAACCCTTCAATTCCAACGTCGTACCTTGGGATTATGTTGCCGAAGCTAGGAGAAAAGGGAAAGAAAATATGGAAGAGTCCGGTGCTTCACAAGGAATGACTAGAACGGGAATAATTTACTCACCTGAAAATTTGGGAGGGACAAGTAAGGAAGATTCCACCAAATAACCCATCATTGAAACTGATCTGAATGATCTCTGGAGGAGAGTGCAAGCAAGGGAGTACTCTGTTGTTGATTATCTGAACAAAACTCCCGCCCAGATATCCATCATGTCACTGCTGCAAAATTCTAAGGCACATGGGAATGCTCTGATGAAGGTGTTGAACAATGTATATGTACCCAACAATATTACCAGCGAAGAAATGGCCAACATGGTGGGGAAAGTGCTGGAGAGCCATAAGATAACTTTTCACGAAGATTAGTTGCCACCTGAAGGATTGAGCCATAACATGGCCCTACACATCACAGTGTAATGTGAAGATAAGTTCATCGTTAGAGTTATGATAGATGGAGGGTCCAGCCTCAACATCTTTCCGCTGACAACTGTGAAGAGGTTGGTCAAGGGTCTACATGAAATACGAGCATGATTTATGAAAGTCAATGTGTTCGATGGGCCACAAAGAGCCACAATTGGAGAAACTAATATATGCTTGGAGATGGGTCCTACCTGGTTCGATGTTGAATTTCATGTGCTAGACATATCAGCCTCCTACAATCTGCTATTGGGACGACCTAGGATACATGTCGCTGGGGCTGTTGCATCCACTTTGCACCAGGCTATGAAATTTTAATAGAACCATCAAGAAGTGATCATCCATGGAGATGGAAGCAATCCCATTTACACCAATCAGACTATTCCGGTAGTGGAGAACAGAAGGAAGTTAGGTGGGAAAACTTACCATCGCATTGAGCGTGTTAACGCAATCGAGAAGGATAAGTGGTGGAGTAGAAAAATAGAAAGAATATTTGCATGGAGAGGGTATGAACCTGTTAAGGGTCTTGGTAAGAATCTTCAAGGTATCGCCAAGCCAATACAACTGAAACGCCATACTACAACCTTTATACTCCGATATCAGTACACCTGGCGCGAGTATCATAATTAGTCGCCACCGTGGCTTGGTCTCTATTACCCTGTCGAGCAACCAGTGCCGCATTTGAGTCAGACCTTTGATCAGGATGATACAATATAGGGATCAGAAGAAGAAGAAGCGTTGGTTGCACTGAGGAATTTGTTTTAGAATATAATGATATGGATTATTGTGTGATAGTTGAGTAGGAGGAGGAAGAAGGCCTTACTATTTGGACAGTGGAGAAGGGAGAATTTCTCAAGAACTGGACCGCTACACCATCAAGGGCTCGACGAGTCCCGGGGTAGCAAGGCTGCTAGCATCATTTATTTTTTAAAACAATTTCTTCTTGAGCATTTTGTTTTTAATAATACTTTCAGTGTTCCATTTGGAAAACATTATTTGAGTTATTGAAATCACTTTGTTTGACATTTTAATAATTACCAATGGCTTGATGTTTTATTATTACTATTTTATTTCATATCTTTCTCTCTACAGCATTACTATTTCTTATCTTGATGAACCAACGACTGTAACATGTAATGATGCAACGCAACACAAGGACAGTAACTCGGAAGAAATAGAAGAAGAGGATGTAATATCTGAGGAAACTATTAGAGAAGTTGGGAATATTTAGAACAAGCCCAAGTCCAACCTGGACGAAATCGAGATAGTCAATTTGGGATATTCCGAAACCATCAAGGAAACTCGCATAAGCATCCACTTGTCACCGTCAGAGAAGGAAGAATACACTCATTTCCTGAAAGAATATGAGGATATCTTTGCATGAACATACGATAACATGACAGGGTTGAGAACATCCATAGTAGCTCACAAGTTCGCCACAAATCCAATGTGTCCGCCAGTGGAGCAGAAACTCATAAAGTTCAAGCTAGACATGAGTCTGAAGATCAAGGAAGATGTCGCCAAGAAGATCAAAGCCAAAGTCCTCAGGGTAGTTGAGTACCCAACCTGGTTAGCCAACATTGTACCGGTTCCAAAGAAAGATGAAAAAGTCAGAGTGTGTGTCGACTATCAGGATCTAAACAGAGCAAGTCCCAAATATGATTTCCCAGTACCAAATATACATATCCTGATCAACAATTGTGCCAAGCATGAACTCCAATCCTTTGTAGATTTCTTCGCGGGTTATCATCAGATTTGGATGGACGAAGAAGACGTAGATAAAACAACTTTCATTACACCGTGGGGGTATATTGCTACAAAATGATGTCATTCGGTCTGAAGAATGTTGGGGCCACCTACATGAGGGCCATGAAAACTATCTTCCATGATATGATACATAAAGAAATAGAGGTGTATGTTGACGAGGTGATGATCAAATCCAAGAACGCCACAGATCACATAGCGGATTTGAGGAAGTTCTTTGACCGACTACGAAAGTACAATCTAAAGTTAAATCCCGCAAAGTGTGCCTTCAGGGTTCCTGCTGGAAAATTGTTGGGATTCATTGTCAGTCGCCAAGGAATTGAGTTGGACCCGTCAAAGGTTAAAACCATCTAGGAACTACCACCACCAAAGAACAAGAAGGATGTGATGAGTTTTTTGACACCTCAATTACATCAACCGTTTCATAGAACAGTCTATAGTGATATGTGAACCGATTTTCAAAATGTTAAAGAAGGATGCCGCAACTAGTTGGACCGAGGATTGTCAAAAGGCTTTTGACAAAATCAAGGAATATCTGTCCTTACCACCAGTATTAGTCCCGCCAGATCTTGGTAGACCACTACTACTCTACCTTGTAGTGTTAGATGGAGCTTTCGGTTGTGTTTCGGGACATCATGACGAGACGGGGAGAAAAGAGCAGGCCATATACTACTTGAGTAAGAAGTTCACACCATATGAAACACGGTACTCTCTACTAGAACGCACCTGCTGCACTCTAACCTGGATAGCTCAGAAGCTAAGGAACTACTTCTGTGCCGCTACTACATATCTCATATCAAGGATGGATCCCTTGAAGTACATTGTTCAGAAACCCATGCCTACTGGGAAGCTGGCCAAGTGGAAAATATTGCTGAGTGAGTTTGACATCATCTATGTAACTCAGAAGGCAGTCAAAGGACAAGCCTTGGCAGATCATCTTGCTGAGAATCCTGTAGGAGGAGAATACGAACCTCTAAAAACGTATTTTCTGATGATGAGGTATCATTCGTAGGAGAGGACATTGCTGAAGCCTATGACGGTTGGAGAATGTTTTTCGATAGAGATGCAAATTTCAAGGGAGCCGGTATTGGAGCCGTCTTGGTATCTGAAACCGATCAGCATTATCCGGTGTCTGTAAAATTCAAGTTCCCATGCACCAACAATATGGCGCTATATGAAGCCTGCATATTAGGGCTCAACTTAGCTATTGACATGAATATTCAGGAACTGCTGGTGGTCGGTAATTCAGACCTGCTGGTACACCCGGTACAAGGAGAATGGGCTACCAAAAACACCAAGATACTACCATATATTCATCATGTATAAGAGATGAAGAAGAGGTTTACAAAGAGAATTCCGGCATGTCCATAGAGTTCAGAATGAATTTGTCGATGCATTGGCCACCTTGTCATCAATGATACAACATCCAGACAAGAATTTCATCGATCCCATTCCGGTGAGGATCCATAATCAGCTGACATACTATGCTCATGTTGAAGAAGAAACGGATGGAAATCCCTGGTTCCACGGCATCAAAGAATATTTGGCAAAAGGAGAATACCTGAATCATGAAAACCATACTAAAAACGCACACTTTGGAGGCTGTCCAATCACTTCTTCCAAAGCGGAGGAATTTTTTATAGAAGAACTCTTGATCTAGGTCTGTTAAGGTGTGTTGACGCTAAAGAGGCTTCCAAATTGCTCGAGGAGATACATGCCGGAACCTGCGGCCTGCATATGAACGACTTTGTTTTAGCCAAGAAGATACTTAGGGCCGAATACTTTTGGATGACTATAGAAATAGACTGCATCTGATATGTCCATAAATGCCACCAATGTCAGATACATGCAGACATGATACGGGTACCACCAAATGAACTCAATGCAACAAATGCACCTTGGCCTTTTGCTGCTTGGGGAATGGATGTCATTGGTCTAATCAAACCCACTGCTTCAAACGGGCACAGGTTCATTTTAGTTGCCATCGATTACTTCACTAAATGAGTTGAAGTTGGATCATACAAAGCTGTGACCAAGAAATTTGTCACAGATTTTGTAAGAGATCAGATTGTTTATTGATTTGGGGTTCTAGAGTCCATCATCACTGACTTTGCCGCCAATCTCAACAGTGATCTGATGAAAGCCATGTGTGAACTTTCAAAATCAAGCACAGGAATTCCACAGCGTACAAGCCTCAAATGAACGTAGCAGTAGAGGCCGCCAACAAGAACATCAAGAAGATACTAAGGAAAATGGTAGAGAGTCATAAGCAATGGCACGAGAAATTACCATTTGCCTTACTGGGATACCGTACCATAGTCCGTACATCAACTAGGGCAACTCCCTATTTATTGGTTAATGGTACCGAAGCCGTCATTCCCTCCGAGGTAGAAATTCCTTTTTTGAGAATCATACAAGAAGCCGAACTCAGTGACGCGGAATGGATAAGGAACCGCTATGAGAAACTAGCCCTCAAAGATGGAAAAAGGATGAATGCAGTATGTCACGGTCAGCTTTATCAGGATAGAATGTCCAGATCTTTCAACAAAAGAGTCAAACCAAGACAATTCACACCGAGGCAGCTGGTGCTGGAACGAATCTTTCCACATCAAGATGAATCCAAAGGGAAATTTTCACCCAACTAGCAAGGTCCTTACATGGTTCACAGAGTATTGATAGGAGGAGCACTCCTATTCGCCGAGATTGATAGAGAAATCTGGACAAAGCCTATCAAATCAGACGCAATCAAAAAAGATACTACGTGTAAACTATTTATGTTTCTTCATATGATGTAATTGAGCTACGCTCGACCTGATTCCCGTTTAAGAGGGGATACTGTCACGACCCAAAATCGGTCCACATCGTGATGGCACCTAACGATGAGGTTAGGCAAGCCAACGAACAACAATAACAATAAAAATGCGGAATACAATAACAATATGGGGTAAGGCTATAGAAATAAGCTGAGCCACAACTAGGCCCAATATATACAATCCCAAATTACCAACATAACTACAACAAGTGTGTGTCAGGACTAGTGTCACAGTGTCAACGGGCGGCTACATAGATACAACAGCAGAAATACTTATACAAAATATACAAGCCGCAGTCTGGAACAAAAGACAGAGAAAAATGAAACTAGAAGGCTCCAGAGGTGCTGTCAGGAAAACGCCAAGAAGACAGCTCACCGTGTGGAGCGACGTCGCGATCAGTACCTATCAGCTGACGGACGAACAGACGAACCAGCCTCAATACCTGCACAGTCAAGTGCAGAAAAAGAAAAAAAGTTCAGCAGAGTACATATAAACAAATATGTACCCAATGAGTATCCCGTCTAAACTCGTAAAAAGTAGTGACGAGACGTAGAATACATACTCACTAAGGTCCAGTACATAAATAAATAAATAAATAAAGTACATACTGAGCGGTAAATCATGTGAGAAAAATACATCAAGTAAGGACATATAATCAACAAACATGTAACTGATCTTAAACATAACCTTTCTTTGTAGACTGATCATATGTATCACTTGTTTTCCTTCTCATTATCTGAAATGACTTATCTTATCATCTCAATTGTTCACTTTCCACTACTCAGTACCGTTTCTCAACTCACCATCGTACGATCCCAACTCAATGCAAATGCTTATGAATGCAAATGTGTATATACAGATATATAACCGACACGGACAAGACTATCGGCCGAAGTCATAAGGGTGGGTCATAAGGATTGACTCGGTCATAAAGCTCCACACGTTCGCGAATCATAC
>ML250472.1:0-12805 GCA_005239495.1 Nicotiana undulata
ACTTTTGATATCTTGCGCAGGTACAATATGAAACTCAACCCGGAAAAATGTGCCTTCGGAGTATCTGGTAAGTTTTTGGGATTCCTTGTGTCTAACAGAGGAATAGAGGTAAATTCAGCACAGATAAAAGCTATAGAAGAAATACCTGAAATCTTGAGAAATAAAAAAGAAGTCCAAAGATTGACAGGAAGAATATCAGCCTTAGGGAGATTTATTTCTAAGTCTTCCGAAAAAAGCTTTAAATTCTTTACAGTTCTTAAAAAGCAAAATCAGTTCGAATGGACTGAAGAATGTCAACAGGCTTTAAAATACTTGAAGGTTTACTTGTCAAAACCACCGTTGCTATCAAAGCCCAAAGAAGGATAAAGATTATACATCTACTTGGCTATCTCAGAAATTGTCGTAAGTGCAGTACTGGTAAGAGAAGAAAGAGGTAAACAATCTCCCGTTTATTATGTAAGCAAAACTTTACTAGATGCAGAGACTAGATATCCACATCTAGAAAAATTAGCTTTAGCATTAATAATGGCATCAAGAAAATTGCGTCCTTATTTTCAATGTCATCAAATTATTGTCGTAACTTCATATCCTTTAAGGAATACTTTGCATAAACAAGAACTATCCGGAAGATTAGCCAAATGGGCCATAGAATTAAGTGAACATGATATAACATATCAACCTAGAACTGCAATTAAATCACAAATATTGGCCGACTTTGTAGCTGACTTTAGCAATAATATTACTCCTGAAGTAGAAAAGGAACTGCAACTTTACAATGGTATAAACCCAGGTCAGTGGACCCTATTTACAGATGGTTCATTTAATATAAAAGGAGCAGGATTAGGTATTGTATTAATATCACCCACGGGTGAAAAGGTACGAAAAGCAATCAAATGCTATCCAATAACTAACAATGAAGCAGATCAAGGATGCTCTTGAATCTTCATTTGCTGAGCAGCTGTCAAAAGCCACGGAAGAGATCCGGTACTTGAAAGACTTGTTGGGGCGAAAAGAAGAGTATTCTGGAGAACTCGTACGTAATCTCTCCCAAGCCCAAGAAGATCTCCGTGAAGCCTTGGCGAAGGTCTAGAATGTGGAAGAGTCCGTCGCACCTTTGAAGGTTGCCCTTGAAGCTGCTGAAGCTGAAAATGACAACTTGAAGACTGAACTTCAGGTATGGTCGAGAGATTATAATGAGCTTGAAGAGTCAACAACTGTTGAAGTGAGTTGGGCATATATGAATGCTCGCCACGACACACTGATGGAGATGAGTCAAGTAGGCTTCGATCTTGATGCTGAGATTGCAAAGTCTAAAGAAGCTATAGATAAGACTCAGCAAGGTCTTGATCTCTCTCCAGTTGATGAAGCAGAGGACGACCCTCCAGAAGAAAAAGTTGGCTCTCCTCCTCCTCCTCAAGAATGAAGACTTTTTAGTCACCCCTTTTTTTTTATTTGATTGGTGCAATTACTCCCAGTTCCATCGGGAGTAAGTTTGAAATTTCTAAAGTCCCCAACTGACAACTTAGGGGCATCTAAAAATCGCGTGATGGGGTACGCGATCGCATAGATCAAGGAATCTGAGCATCGCGATCCCATGGCTTATGTTGCGATCGCAGTGAGTAAAGTGAGGGTCAGTGGGTTATGTTCTTCGCGATCGCGTGAATGGTTCCGCGATCGCAGTGAAGTAATACCTAGCAGTATAAATTAAATCAGTTTGCGACCTTTGCCCACTTTTCCACCATTTTTGAACGGGAATAGAGCTTTTGGAAAGATTTTGAAGAGGGAAACGATTTTTCTTCATTGAGGTAAGAGTTTTGGACTCATTAACTCAATTATGTGTGATTAAAGACCTTATTAACAACGTTTAATTAAGGAAAATCAGTGGAAAAAAGGGAAACTAGGGCTTGAGTTTAAGAGACCTTTTAGAGGTGATTTGAGGGGTCAATTGGACTCCGATTTCAGAGTTCTTTATATGTACGGGCTCGTGAGATAATGAGGATCATTTTGGTATAAAGTTTGTCGAGTTCCGAGATGTGATCTTGGGGTCGGGTTTCGGCTAATTTCGGATTTTTTGCATAAAGTTGATATTTTTCGATTGGGTTCCATTCCCCTAGCATATTTTGATGTGAAAATCTGAACTTGATAGATTTGGAGCATTCGGAAGTTGATTCGAGAGGCAAACGTGTTGCGGAGTAGCTTTTCGGGCTAGTTGAGGTAAGTAATGTCTTTAAATCCTGTCCTAAGGGTATGAAACCCCGGACTTTACATCCTTTCACTGTTTTGGAGTGACGCACCCACTGGATGACGAGTGTGGGGCGTGCACGAGTTGAGAAATTGGAAATATGTTCCTTTTGAGGCAACTATTGAGTTGTGAAACTGCTTTTAAAGTATATGTTAAATAATATTACTATATTTTGATATATTTGGGTTGTAAGCCATGTTTGGGGCCTAGTGTCGATTGGTTTTAATCCCTTGGGGGCTATTTTCTGATATTCTCACTATTTTGATCATGATTTTACACTCAGTCCTTCTTGTTAAATTGTTGACACTCAGATTTGTTAAAATTGTTATTTCTTGAAATGAAATACTGTTTTGGGTCGAGAACCCCGTTTATTTATGGTCCGAGTGGCATGTTGAGAGTGTCTGACTGAGTAAGGCCGAGGGCCAATGTTGTGAGGATAATTATGATATGAGAGAGGCCGAGTGCCTGAGTGATTGATGTCGTGATTTGGCTATTTATAGCACTTGGGATGTAGGAGCCCTTCCGGAGTCTGTACACACCCCCAGTTAGCGCAGGTACCTACTAAGTGCGAGTGTCGAGTGCCGAGTGATGAGTGATTGGGAGGCATGAGTGACAGTGAGGTTGCCCGAGGGGCTGATGCTGAGTGACTGTGAGGTGTTGAGTGATTGTTATTGAGTGATGGTGAGGTGTTGAGGGATTGATTATGAGTGATGATTTGGCCCGATGGGCGGTTTAAAATGATACTTTGCTGAGCTTTTTATTATGATTCATTTCATCTTTCATACTGATATTTTTGGGGAGTTTTACTGAGAACCATTGGAAAATATACTTGTTCAAAGGATTTTTACGGAAATTGGTTTTCAAACATATGTACTAAATGTATACTTTATTGAGACTCAGGATTTTACTATTTGTGGATTGGTGTTTTGTTGTTGTGTGTTTCTTATCTTCAGACTTGATTTATTTTCATTACTACTGAGTTGGCGTACTCATCATTACTCCTTGCACCTCTCTGTGCAGATCCGGGTATTGGTTATGAGATGTAGTCACTTGCGTCTGTTCGGCATCAGCTTTGGGATTTTGAGGTAGCTGTCCAGCGTCCACAGCTTCTCCAATTCCATTCCTTCATTAGTATTAGTATTTTATTCCGAGACATTGTTTATGACATTAGCAATGTTAGTTTTATTCTTAGATGCTCGTGATCAGTTGACTCTAGTTCTGGGGGATTTGTTTAGACTGTCATATTATGTTATGCTTGCTTAAAGGCTTAGAGGAATTTTTATACTTATTATGCTGGTTATTAATGATTTGAGAAATTATATTAAAATAAATGTGTATTTATGTGATGGTTGGCTAGCCTAGTTCCATGATAGGCGCCATCACGACCTGTTAGGATCTGGGGTCGTGACAGGAACAACCTACAACAAGAATGGAAAACCAACAAGAAGAATGGAAAATTGTCTCTTTCAACAAAGGAATAAAGCAAGGAGCAAGAAGTAACCAACAATCCAATAATAACCCAATCAAAAACGTCAATGGCCTAGGTATCTCAGTTAATTTGTTTAATGCTAATACAGGTAAGTACTTGGATATCCAGATGTTACAATACAAATCTAAAGATTCCACAAAATCTCTAAAACAAAATGGTGTTACGAATCTGACCACCATGGTAAAGGAACAAACTACCATTCCAATAAAAAATAGTTTCTCTCTCTTGGATAGTAAGAAAACAGTTTTAGAAAAAACCAATAATGATAAAAATAATAATATAAAAACCAATATTAGCCATGCAAATGAACACATGTCCTCTCAAAATGAAGACATAAACATGATGGAAACTAACGTGTCTTCTACTAAAAAAATTGAAAATAGTGCCATGTAACTTTTTACTCAAATGGACAATATTAACCCCCCTACTAATAATAACCCTACAATACCTATTAACAAACTTAACCAAAAAATGGTTATAATCCTTCGTTAACCGAAAAGAATGAACAAAATCTTTATTTTAGATATGAAAACAACCTCCCCCCAAAGCATGATATCCAAATGGCACCTCAAGATGGCAAAAATGAACAAAAGGCCTCCACCCAAGAAGACGGAATGGATACGATATCCATGGAGGATCAGGATATAAAACAAAACATTGGGCAATCTAAAGACATGCATTTGGAAGCCCCAATCATTACCCTATCCCCCAATCCCTCTCACACTACCAGTAGCTCCAATCTCACACATGTTACCAAGCCATTAAGTACACAATCTTCCATTAAAGATGCCAAGTCTCTCATCAACTCTAAAAAGAAGAAACATACTTATTCAAATCATATGCCAACACAGAGCTCAAACTATGGAGAACCTACTACTCTTCCCTCCACCACTAGAAAACCTTTAGATTGTTTATGCCTAACCTCCAGAAGTACTAGACTACCAACCTGCCTCGTGGATGGAATTAGGTCTAATGAGTCATGCAGTCTCATTTAATGTTCAAATCAACGGCCATGAATCGATAGTTATACTCCACAACACCCAATACCTAGCCCAGCTGGTAACAGAGGGCATGAGACTTGCCATGAACAATTACCTAAACCAAATGTGGCTGAACAACATCCTTCACCCATTTGCACCCTCAATGAACCCACACTTAATGCTTGCAATGAGGAACCAGTGGAATATGCCACCATATTTCAATCCAATCCACCCACAGAATGCCCCCTGGACATGCCATTCTTCCCACCGGAGATGTTATCCCAACTCAATCCCTTATTCTTTCCATGGGAGATCACTCATCAAGCCCAGGAACAACCAATACCCCCAATGTATCAACAAGCATCACCACCACAATACCAGGAAGTTCAAGATCCAGAAGCAGCAATGTAAGAGGAAGAAGAACCTTTCAACCTAGGCTTAGAGCAACTCCTAGAGTTCTTAAATCTAAACGGGGTAAAGGTGTATCTCTTCACGGAGATGCAAGAGAAGAGACATGTGCTTAACTGCCTACTAGCACTTTACAAGTGCTCGATGGACATCATACCACCTCAAGATCCAACAGTGGGCAACAGAGCCATGATCTCAGTACCATCACTGAGAAGGAATCCTGTCTTTCTAGGGGAAGCGAGGGAGAATGGGGAACCAGAAAACTCAAACCTTAATATCTCTATGAATCGTCCAACAAATTTCATTATATGGAACATAAGGGGTGGAAACAATAACAATTTTAGGAGGAATTTTAGGGAAATGATAGATACGCGCATGCCATGCATGGTGACCTTAGAATGGGAAACCATGCTGATATGCTTAATGACTTTGGTTTTACGGAGATGATTGAGGTGCCAGCTAAAGGTCAGGCAGGAGGCATGGTTGTGATGCGGAACCATGAAGTGGTCAGTGTTCAAAATGCAGTCCGTAAAAATCAAGAAATTCGTGCAACAATAGAGGTATTACCTATTCGTAAAACTAGGCTCATTTCTTCAATCTATGCTAGTACTGATATACATGACAGAACTTAATGTGGGAAACCCTAGAGAATATTAGTAAGACCTATAAAGGACCTTGGATGGTAGGAGGAGATTTTAATGACATTTTAACCTCAAATGAAAATTTTGGTGGAAAACTTATTAAAGACAGTAGAGGTAAGTATATTTGGTCTAAGATTAACAATTGCAATTTACTTGATCTTGATTTTAAAGGTTATAAGTATACTTGGTCTAACAATAGACATCGGAATAATGATCTTATAATGGAAAGACTAGACAAAATATTAGGGAATGAGAAATTGATAGAACTCTTCCCTAAAAGCTCTATAATTCACTTACCCAAAACGGATTCAGACCATAATCCTATACTAGCTGAATTAATTCCAAAAAAATAGGCTAAGTCATAAAAAAACCTTTAGGCTCGAGACCTTCTGGTGCAAACATCCGGAATTTTAAACAATTATCGAAAAAATTGGTATGGATCAGACTATTTTAAAGCTAGCCAAAACTTTGTGGATAAAACCTTGGAAAGACAAAACTTTTGGTGATATAATGGGAAAAAAGAGGAAATTACTTGCTAGACTCCAAGTAATCCAAAATTTAAGTAATTATGTTACTAGTAATTTCCTTCAAACTCTAGAAAATGACTTAAAAATGAATACAATGACATCCTAAGGATTGAAGAGGATTATTGGAAAATAAGATCTAGGATAATGTGGTTAAACGAAGGAGATGCTAACACAAAGTTTTTTCACATTTCAGCCTCTAATAGAAAATGAAGAAATAAGATTAGTTCTTTAAATATGATGTTGGAAATTGGATCAATGAGCACCATCTAATTATGTCACACGTTCTCAATTATTTCTCAAATACATTCACCACTTCTCATTGCCTAGCTAGTTGGATTAGTCCACTGTAAAACCTCTCACACACCCTAATTTAGACCTAAACTCTCTAGATAGTCCCTTGATGGATATTGAAATTAAAAGGGCTATCTATTCATTTAAACCTTTCAAAGCCCCAAGGCCGGATGGCCTTCACCCCATTTTTTCAAAAATACTGGAAAACTATAGGTCATTCTGTAATGAAGCTTTGTCATGATATTTTTACAAATCAGGAAATCCCCAAAGACATTAATAGAACATATCTTTATCTTATGCCAAGAAACTCTAATGCTAATAACATTAGAAATTTCAGACCAATTGGTCTTTGCAATACTATCTATAAATTAATTACAAAAATCCTAGCAAATCGCCTAAAACATTCCTAGAACAAATTATAAGCCCCTTTCAAGCAAGTTTCATGAAAAATAGAAGAGCTTCTGACAATGCAATCATCATTCAAGAACTTGTTCCAATTTAAAAAAATAAAAGGCAAACAATGCCATATGATCTTAAAAATTGATCTAGAAAAAGCATGTGATCATTTAGAATGGTCTTTTGTTCATTACACTCTAACATACTTCAAATTTCCTCCTAAATTCTCCAAGTTGTTATTAAATTGTATTGCAACAAGTAGTATAGCAGTTTTAGTTAATGGCTTCATCACAAAATTCTTTGAGCCAAGCTGAGGTATCAGGCAAGGTGATCCCATCTCACCCTATATCTTCATCATTTGCTTTGAAATGTTAACAAGATATATAAATCATCAAGTCGATATTAGGAATTGGGATCCGATAACCATAGGAAAAAAATGTCCAAAATTTTCTCACTTATTTTTTGCAGATGACCTTACTATAATGGCAAAGGCTAATGATAAATCATGCCAAGCTATTAAAATGGATTAGACTAGTTTTGTGACTTATCAAGATAATGTATTAACACTACTAAATCAAAGGTCCTCTTTTTAAAAAAATGCACTCCTTCCTTTATTAAGGATGTTACAAATAGACTAGGTATAAAAAAATATGACAACTTTGGTACCTACCTCGGATTCCGTATATTAAACAAATGCCCAAGACCATAGACTACCAATTTATAACCTAAACTAGCATCCTAGAAAATGAAATATATTAATATAGCAGGGAGAATAACCCTATCCCAATCTTGCCTTAATCCAATACCCAACCATTATATGCAATACACCTTACTTCCTAAAAATGTCCTTAATAAGATTGATAAAATTCAAAGGGATTTTATATGGGGTACTACCACGGAAAAAAGGAAAACTCGTCTAGTTAAATGGTCTACTATATGCCAACCAAAATCCAATGGAGGTCTAAGTATCCATAATGCAAATGCTAAGAACTTATGCACACTAGCTAGCCTAGTATGGAGAATTCTTACAAATGCTACAACCCTTGGGCTAGACTAATCATCACCTCTTATGGAACTAGTGTTGCTAAAAATAAAAGCTCCTTCGTCTGGAAAAGCATTCAAAGGTGATGGGAATCATACTCCAAGGGTATTACATGGTCACCCCATTATCATTTCAATATAACCATATGGGAGACCAATTGGATTCCCAATATAGAATCTTAGAAAGGCGGTGGCAGGCCCTCTCTCAATTAGTGATTACTTCATAAAAATAAAGGAAACCTTTAATGGAGAAATATGGAACTTCAATGAACGCCTTAACACCCCTAATAATATTAAAGAAAATATATCTAAGATAAGAATTTGTTTTAAGGGTCCTACTAGTGATATTTCGATATGGTCACTAAATACAAAAGTTTTTTCACAACCAAGTCTTGTTACATTCTCATAGAACCTCCTCCAAACTACCAATTAGAGTTCAAATGGATTTGGAAACTAAGTTGTCCTAATAAGATTAAATTCTTCTTGTGGCAATGTCTCCATAACAAGATACCATGTAGAAAATATTTCTCATAAATTGGTTTAAACATTGATACCAACTGCCCTATATGTAAATGCAAAGAAGAGGAATCCATAACCCATATTTCCTTCAATTACTAAGGCATAAAATATTCTTGGGATAGTCTTGGGTGGCAAAAAATTTATAAAGCAAAAAATGAACACTGGCTTCTACAATTAAAAGCCTTTGATTACCCACTAAAAAACAAGTTTATAAATTGGAATTCCTTCTTTCCTTTTACCATCTGGCGCATCTGGCTAAATATAAATAACAACAATCAAGACAATATTGTCAATCCTATAAATGGTAATCAAATTATCCAGAGGGCTACTGAATTTAAGCTCCTCACTGAAAAAATTCTCAACACTCCTCAGAAAATCCCCATAAAGGTAAGGTGGCACAAACCACCAAGAGGATGGTTTAAACTTAACATAGATGCTAGTTTCAATAACCACAACCAAAAATGTGTTCTAGGAGGTGTATTCAGAAATGCCAATGGAAAATGGGTGGTTGGATTTGCAAAATCTATCCATGCTAGCGGATCACTACAAGCAGAAATGAAGGCACTCATAGAGGGACTCAAAACAACACAAGAATGGAGAATGTTCCCTCTTGAAATAGAGACAGACTCCACGGAGGTAATCCACTCTATACAACAAGGCAACAGATTATATGATGACATTATTAATGAATGCAAGTTGTTCATACACCAACAGAAGGTAACCCTCCAGCACGTATTCAAACAAGGGAATACGTGCTGGAGGAGGTGTATTCAGAAATGCCAATGGAAAATGGGTGGTTGGATTTGCAAAATCTACCCATTTTAGAGGATCACTACAAGCAGAAATGAAGGCACTCCTAGAGGGACTCAAAACAACACAAGAATGGAGAATGTTCCCTCTTGAAATATAGACAGACTCCACGGAGGTAATCCACTCTATACAACAAGGCAACAGATTATATGATGACATTATTAATGAATGCAAGTTGTTCATGCACCAACAGAAGGTAACCCTCCAGCACGTATTCAGGAAATGGAATAATATAGCTCATCATCTGGCAAAGAAGGCTAATGCAAAAGGAAAACAACATTTTGTACTGCCACCCTCTTATGTAGAATCTTTTGTGGAAAGTGAACAAAAAGAATACTATGTTTTGGATAAGTTATTATCTTATGATGCTTGCAATATCCTAGCATGCTTAAGCAATCAATGTGTCCTTAGTTATGAAGGTTATGTACAAAACACTACGCAGTTCTTAATATAAATAATTCTTGTTTGTTCAAAAAGAAGATTGTCATTTACTTAATGTATTAACTCGAGTTATTATGAAGTTAAGAGAATATCTCTCTTTTATTTTTCTACTAAGACCAATTCTTAGTGTTTCTCGTTCTCTTTAATTGTCGCTTAAGATTTTGACATACTTATTAAAAAATTATTTAATAACATCAATTGTACGAAGTTTTTTTATAGGTAATTAATATTTTATTAATCACCAATAAGCTTTACAGTTCATAACATGCTTTATAACTCAGCAACTATATCTATCAGATACTCAAAGAAACAATCTCAAACCTACATACTATGTCTAATGAAACATAAAATGTTGAACTAAACTAATAACTCTTTTGGTAGCTCTCACATTACATATGTAGGCTATTTCTCTAGCTATACTATCAACTCTTCTACTTCTCTGTTGAAATAGTCTCATATTCCTTTCGATCCAAACACTATGTGTAACCTCTGCATACACCATTCGGAACAATTGAGCTCCATAAGATCTGCCTTTCGCACTTTGTATCATCCATTGTTGATGTTGCACCCAGTTATCTCGAACTACATCATGTCTTTGCATCTAGTGTAAGACCTTTTTCCACACTGCCTTAGTAAAAAGGCAGTCCACAAACATATGATCTCTAGTTTGCTTCATAAGCTGACATAGAGAACATTTTGAATCCACAATTACCCCCCATTTGATCAATCTATTAGCAGTTAACAACCTCCCATGTAATTGTAGCCACATTGTGAATATGGCTTTAGGTCTAGCTTTGTTTTGAAACACCATACACTTCCAGTTAACTCTAGGTCTATTTCCCAGTAGCTGAATGTAAAATTAGCTAACCATGCTCTTTTTGATTTGTTGCTTATATTGTACTTGTTGTAGAACTATTCTGGCACTTGGTATCTGTCTGACCATCCAGCTTGCCTGTTGTGGGATTGTCATGTCTTCTAGACTCTTATCCTTGATGTAGAATGCATGAATCCATCTGATCCACATTCTATCTTGCTTACTTGCTACATCCCAATAGAGTTTTGCTATAGCTGCCCTATTCCATAATTGCAGGTTAATCAAACCCAAGCCTCCACTTGACTTAGGTGTACACATCCTACTCCAAGCCACCAGACACTTTTTTGTAATGGTATTGATCCTAGACCAAATATAACTCCTGCAGTAGGCCTCTATCAGCTTTATAACTTTTGCTGGTAAGTTATATAACTGTGACCAATATGATTGAATACCAAATAGAACAGTTTGGACCAGCTGCACTCTTCCAGCATATGAAAGCTTCTTTGCAGTCCATGAGGATATCCTTGCTACTATCTTTTCTATCAAAGGGTACCATTGTATCAGAGAAAGTTTCTTGGTAGCAAGAGGAATACCAAGATACTTGAATGGTAACTCTCCAATTGTGTAGCCCAATTTTTGAATAATCTCTAACCTGGTACTTTGTTGCACTCCTCCAAAATATACTGAACTCTTCTTCAAATTTGCTTGTAAGCCAGAAACTTGAGAGAAATGGTTGAAACAGTCATGAATATGAGAGAAAGAGTTTAAATCACCTCTAGAAAAAAGCAAAAGATCATGTGCATAACTTAGGTGAGTAATCCCTAACTTTGCACATCTAGGGTGGAACTTGAAACCTTTTACCTCCTTTAGTTTATTGAGACTTCTACTAAGATACTCCATTACAATTGCAAACAGGAGAGGAAAGATGGGATCTTCCTGTCTTAGGCCTTTAGCAGCATCAAATGGTGGGGTAGGCTCTCCATTAACCATGACAGTGTAATTGACAATTGTTACACACTCCATTATGCGGTTCACAAACCTCACTGAAAATCTCATTTCAATTATAACTTGCTCCAAAAATCTCCATTCAACATAATCATAAGCTTTTTGAAGGTCAATCTTGATCATGCACCTAGCATAAATATTCTTCCTTGTGTAAGATTTAACTAGATCATGAGCTAGTATAATGTTATCTGCTATTCTCCTACCTGGTATGAAACAAGCTTGAGCTTCACTTATCACTGATGCAATAACTTGTTGAATTCTGCCAGCTAAGACTTTAGAGATCAGTTTATACAACATGGAGCAACAATCAATAGGTCTGTAGTCTCTTATTGTACTAGGATTAGCCAGTTTAGGAACCAATGTGATAGAAGTACAATTCACAACTTTATATAGTTTCCCAGTACTGAAGAATTCTTTAACAGCTTGGCTAACTTCTTCTTAAATGATCACCCATGCCTTCTTGAAGAAACATGCATTGTAGCCATAAAATTCTGGTGCTTTGTCACTATCAATACCACATAATCCAGTATAAATCTCTTTGTCAGTAACCTCAGCACATAGAGCAAGTTTCTGTTGTTGTGACAATATTGGACCATTCTTCATAATCACTTTATTTATGGCAGGAAGAGAGTGAGTTGTTGATCCCATTAAAGACTTATAGAATTCTACCACTTCTTGCTTTATGCTTTCTGGATGAATAAGCTTATCATCTGTGATTGACACAAGTTCATTTACTTGTTTTCTCTTACTTATTTCTTTCATAACAACTGCAAAATACTTTGTATTTGAATCTCCCAGTTCGATCCACTTAGTTCTTGCTTTCTGCCTTAATACACTTTCTTAAATAAGAGACCATTTTTCTAAGTTCTGCAACAAACTTTTCTCTTCTTCAATCAGAGAGCCATTGTAGGCTGCATTGATCTTCTGTTGCACCTCCTCTAAGCTTGTTCTGTCTTGCTCGATATTCATACTAATAGTTCTAAGTTTTACCCAGATGTTCTTCATTTTGCCCTTAGTATATGACTGATTACAAACTCTTTCTACAATGGATATAAAATTTCCATGATTTGCCCATACATTAAAGAATCTGAAATGTGTTTTGCCAGGTTTAGAAGATGAGTGAAGAGTAATAAACATTGGACTATGATAAGATATATATATATATATATATATATATATATATATATATATATATAAACAC
>ML250472.1:21362-35439 GCA_005239495.1 Nicotiana undulata
AAAACCCTCGAACCATGTTCAGGTTAGAAGGCAAAATATTAGCTGCGAAGAAGAAATGTACATCTCTTATACAAAAAACTGTTACATCTAAAAACAGTTAGGGATAGAAGATCATCATCATTGTTACAAAAATCTTTGTACTCAAATAGAAAACTGTTATTCAAATAAAACAGTTACGGATGAAAGATCAAAACCGTTGTATATATTCTCAAAACTGTCATCAAATAAAACAGTTACAGATTATAATACATTTCTCTCGTACTTACAACTATTGCAAATAAAATAGTTATGGGAAAAAAAACCCAATACTTACGAAAACTGTTACTAATGAAAAACAGTTACTTCCTTGTATTAACTCAAAAAACTGTTATCTACTAAAAACAGTTACGAAATACAAGTGATTATTAAATATGTTAAAACAAAACAGTTGCAACATGAGTTTTAGATGACAAACGTAACACATGTAAAATGTTGTGAAAGTTCAAGCAAAAACCTCTCACAAAAACATTCTTAAAACATGTAAAAAATTCCTATTACTCTATTGCATTTTCAATGAAGTTGAGACGTCTTCTTCATTAAAACATTAATTAAAAGGGCCCTAATTCATAAACAAAGCCTCTTACAAACTAAGGCTATGCTACACCCATTATAAAAAGGTTCAAAATAAAGCACGCATCTTTATGCAAAGAAAGCTAAGAGGTACAAACAGAAACCTCACAAAAGCAAAAGCAATAGACTTGAGTAAAGAGTAAAGCTCAAAATTCATAAAAGTCTCAAAAAGCATTTGTATTGATATAAAAGCAGCTAAGTAAAAAACTAAGTACCAAACTAAGTGCTTAGCCGCATAAATATGTACAAGCCCTCAATCATGCAACACCAAATTACTCATCTCGCTCAAATTCCGCTATAAGACCACAATAGAGCCGCAACATGTGTGCCTAAAACCAACGAATCATAACTCCCTTAGCATAGAAGAGTAACTCAAAAATTTCAGAACACGAATAAGCTCAGCAACAACCGAATGGCACATCCCTCAATAGTAGCATTATAGAGTCAACCAATCCAACTCGGTGTAAACTACACATCCTAATTGGCCTACCCATGGACCTCCAATTCAACTCCGGGCACCCACACATAGATAAATAAACCTCTGAAAGTCCACAATGACTGAATCATAACACATACTATCAATTGGCTAGCTTCGGCCATGACTTCACATTCCACAACCATGAAACAATCCGCTCCCTAGGACTCCCCGTATCCAAATCCATAGGACACATGAATCACCATATCTAATCCCAACTCCACCGCCCGAATATCTAACACATCTCTCATACACGATTATCCTGCGAGGAATACTTCTAAAATTCTTCCGTGCCCCATAGAAAGATTTGAATATCATCAGTCGATCAACTAGGAGAGTGCCACAATACCAATGAAGTATCCATAAATCAAAACACATTACCCCTTCTGAAATGTATACTCTCATCAAGCCATACCAAATAGTAATGTCATTTACCTAGTCATCTGAAACCGTACATATTGCCTAAGAATTTATGTCCTTCCCTTTAAAACCGAATCGTGACCTTGCACATGCCAATCTCGATCCCACACAACACACCGCATATACCATGCCATCATATGAAAAATACGAGAACGTCATAATCTACTCCGAGTCACAAGAAAATACATACTCAATTAGCCAAGAACTTTCCATTTGATTTCATCCGGAGAAAATAACAATACATCAAATGCTCCTCACGCTAGTAGGAAATTTACTCCTCGAATCGTGGTAGAAACTATTGAAATCTCTTTGAAACCCATTTGCACATAATTAAGCCATCGGAACTAAATATCTCTAACTCAACCAACCGACACAGGTCACAAAAAACCCAAGAGCATTGCCACGAAACACCTGTAGAAACCCACCACATCATAAGCACCCAAAGAGTCGATCATATCCATTACCATGCCGATCCAACCTACTACCAAGTTGTACTAGTTCTCCAAGACCTTTCCAAATCGCCTTTCAAGTGATACTTCCCTAATTAGAATTCCATGATCCTTAACCAAAACTCTCATCACACTAGAAACCCTAGAACAAAACCACAATGCCCTAAGGTCCATAAGCCGGGGACGTCCTTCTTAAGCACCCCAAAGCACCACAACCGAGACGCCCTCTCTAAAGAGACCTCAAGCGAACCTAAAAATATTTCTTTCACCCTCTTGATGCTGAAAATTTATAATCCCCGCATGGTGTAAAAATGTCACAAGTCTCGACACCGTCCAATGTAACTCTCAGTTTCTAGCCATATACCAATCTTGAAAATTCCAAATCGCTACATTTAAAGCTTGAATCCATTAGAACCATTATCAATAATCATGCACTCTTCTCCAATATCAACTAAACTGACCAACAGACCGAACGACCTATTCCCCAGTAGCACCCATGGGAGTAACCCACACCCCTAAGCAACCGAGCAATTCATACTCCATGCACACTACATCCTTCAAGACTAACCACTCAATCATTCCATGACTCCCATATACCCATAGAGTGTAATAGAACCCATATCCAGAAATTTCCTTACTCGAGTCATTCTCAAACTCCACCTCTGCAAGTCATAACTGATTCACTAGTATACCCCAAACGAAAACCAATACAACACATAATCGTGTAGTCAAATTATCAATAGAAGACGCCCCCACTTGATCAAAGCCATAGATCAAAACACACAATAACTGATAATGCGCATACGCTATTACTTCCACAATATCGCAGTGAGATTCAACTAAATCCTTCACAAGCTCATATAACACAAACCATCTAATATATCATATCATCTGCATATCTCGCATTCATCCTTGTAGCAGTTGTTTAACCCCAAAAAATAGTTTTCAAGGTCAAAGCAATAATTTTATTTGACGGGCCACAAGCAACCGATTCAATCCGAAAGATATAACTTTTTGTTAATACAACGTGAGAGAGAAGTGGAAAATAAATTCAATGACAGATAATATAATAAATTCAATGACAGATAATATAATAAAAATAAAGCAGAGAAGAAATAATTCTTATTGAATAATCCTTGACATGATGTTGAGCCGAACGGAGCTTGAAGGGCCAAACTATGGCTAACTTGAAAGCAAGATGATATGAATTACAATGTATATAATTGTAGAGAAGAAAGTTAGATTCCCCTGATTGGGGTAAAACTATGTCTTTTTATAGGGATAAATCTAAGTAACCATTCTCCTTGAATAATGGGTCCATTATGAGCATTTACTCAACCCATCCATTACTTTTGGAAGACTTGTAACAGCTGTGTAAATGCTGGAAGTTCATAACTGATGAGTTAATTCCGTAACTAATGAGTTAATTCCATAACTGATGAGTCAATCCCGTGGATGATGAGTCACTCCCGTACTTGTTGATTCAATCTCGTGTCTGCTGAGTCAATCTCATGCCTGTTGAGTCAATCTTGCAATTGATTGCCTTGTTCTGACCGTTACAATCATTTATTGTATTTATTGCACGTTACATAATTGATTTGTAACTGACGGAGTAATGATGATAAATCCTATATAATCCGGGATTAATTGATTCCTTCCTCATTTGTAATATGATATATTCTCCCGCACCTGTTCCAGTATATCTCTTGATCATTAGTTCCGAGGCTATCAGACACGGTACGAGTATGTTTAGTCCCGAGGTTGTTTCACATATCATCTTTACATGTCATTCTTCACTTTTCTCCAAACTTTGCTGACACATGTCGCCATTAAATAGACCCACATGGCGAGTCTATTTTTTGCTAATACAGATAGTCCCCCCACTTTTCGGTTACTCACTTTGATGTGACTGGGAAGTGGAAGATTTTATCCTTCTCTCCATTGCCTCTGCCTCATTAAAAACCTAGCCGAAAAAACCTAATAGGGACAAAACCGGACGAAGGAAAAAAGAGTGCAGAACTTAGAGATTCAGATGACAACTCCTACGCTCATGTTCGTTTCGTCAATAATCGGTTGGTTTACCCCTGTCTTGTTTCGGGGTTTGACGACAAATGTTTGCCTTATGTTTGGCAAGTTCGATATATAAATTTTAGGCTTTATTTTCTGCCTACTTTAATGTTTGGATTTTTGTTTCACCCTTTGTTGTTTAACTTTGCATTAAAAATGCTTCAGTACTTCGTGTCTTTTTTAAACGAGCACGATTTATAAAAGAGGGCTCTTTTTGAACGACACTTAATGAAGAAGATGTCTCAACTTCATAATGGTGTAAATATATTAAAAAGAAATAGGAATTCACATGTTCCTTTGAGTAGTGTTTTGAAGAAAGTTTTTGTATCATTTGAACTTTCATAACACTTTACATGTGTTTAAGTATCGACTATGACTCTTCCGTAATTGTTTTCTTTACAACAGATTTGTAAAAAATTTAAGGGTATATCTTGCAACCCTTGACTAAATATTGCCTTTAACCTGAACATTCATATACACATACAAGTGTTTTCTTTGTAGGTTTTTGAATCAGGCTTGCGTTTTTGGCTCTTGACTTCGCTCTTAACTTTCGATTTGTCGGGTAGACCTTAGGCTTGACTTGAATTCTGCCTTTCCCAGTCTTTTTTGCCTTTTATAGTCCCCCAAGTGTTAGAGCTTTGAAGTACGAGCACTTTATTATTCCTTCCATGTGGTCCATTTCCTGAAAATGAAAATACATACGAGACTCGAAGGTTTATATTTTTTAGATGATGACTACTTAAACCTTTTTATTTCATCAGAAGGGTTGTGACCTAGACCGGGAATATAGTGTTCCTCATGTTTTTCGGGTCTAAATCATCATTTGGTACTTTAGGGAATTTATCCGAGTACTAAATTTTCATGGCACTTTATGAATTAATTTGAGTGCTCATATTTAGTCTTACAGACTTGAAGTATATATTTGGATGCATCGTTACATGTGCGATGTCTTAATGTTGCACCCTGAGGTGTCTAACTTTTAAATAGAAAAGGCCCTTTTATATATTTAAACGCTATGAAAAGGACGTCTCCTTTTCATTCAGGCGTAAAATAGGATCGCTTGATCTAAGTAGACTTTTAGTTTGTGAAAGTATTAATCCTGGTAGGATTCCCTGGAGTATTGATCCCAATAAGACATTGAGTCTAAGGGAATACTGATCCTAAATAAATAAAGATTTGTCTTGAAGAGACATTTAATCTGATTGGATTTTGAATTTAAATTGGAGTATATGAACATACTTTCAAGTAGAGAGGGTTGCATGTCCGAAATAATATTTGAGATTTTCGGGATAATCGATCCGAGTCATAATATGATTAGCCGTTAAGAAAGGCTTGTATATTTAACTTGAATGGTCGTTGTTGGACCATATATAAGCCACATGTTTTTTAAAAGTGAACTTTATTCTTGTGGCATATTTGCATATATTTATGTTGACTTGAACATAAAAGTCTCGTTTATTATAGTGGGATTCTTGACTCGACATGGAGTTCTCGATCCTTTTTGTGTAAGAGTAGTATTTGCATTTTTGAAGAATTCATTCAACACTATTTGAAGTGTTTATGCTTGACATGAGTAATACAACTAACTGAGTTGAGATTGTGGCAAATAATGTCGGAATACTCTAAGAAAGTTATCTCCCAAAGCAATCGATTGTTTGAATCACTTCTTATAATGTCAAGTTGGATTGACTAATCTTCAAGTATAAGTGATGTCCCTCGTGTTTGAGTTTTGAGGTATGAGAACTCAAACACTGGAATCATAATTTGACGGTCCCCAATTTAATAATCTCGGGTAAGATAGCTAATTCCATTGTTGATGGACTTTTAAATGGTCCAATTACAATATAGAGACAGTACCAGAGCTCTTTCTTTACTTTTTACTCTGTCCGGGAACTACGGAGGTTCCAAAAATATTGTCGAGGATCATACTGATCATTATCTGAGCTATTCATACTGGCTTTGATGAGTTTTCGACTTAAATCCTTATTACCGGAGTAATTTTCATGGCTTTCTTTGTAGATTTCTCGCATCATATATTTTGTTTGTTTGGTACATGTGGCATTTTAGCTTTTGGAGACTTGAATATTCTCAAATATGATTCTCCTTCAATAAGGCAGTACCGGATGAGACACACTCAGAGTTGTCGAGAGCGTGACTGTATGTGGGTAAAGTCCCATTCTGCAAGTAATCAATGAAGTTATTATGCCAAAATTAAATTAGACGGGCTTACCTCATTTTCATTCTAATTGATGATAGATCAGGGATAACCCAAATAAGGGATGACTCGATCCTGATATTGTTTGATTCGGAAATAATATTTCTCAATAAGAGTCCGGAGTTGCTTCTGGAGTCAGTGATATCACCAGTAGATCCGAGACTAGCACATCCAACTTGATTTTCTTGGGCTGCATAGTTTTTTTTGGATTTGATCAATCGTCAAATCAATATTTTTGCTCTGAGTCCCCCAGCTAATACAAGCCTGTATCATATGCTTTATACTCATCTTTTTTGTTAGTAATAAACTAACTTTTGTGAAATCTAAATACTTTTCCTGATAGGCATTAAGCATTATCCTTAACCCAGGACTTTTAATACTTGTGTACTTAATTGTGTAGAAGGTCTAGATCCTGAGAATTATCTCAGAAATAACATGTACTTTGATTTCAGCTTCTAGTAATATGCTCAAGCAAAGATTAGTCATGAAAGCTGCTAAACTTGTGATTTTATTGCCATATGTGGCTGATAAATAATATCATATTCCATAAGTTTGACTACTCATTTAGCTAGCCTTCCTGACAGTTCTCGTTTATGCAAAATATTGTATAATGAAAATATATTGGCTACGAGAATTGAATGATATTGACAATAAAGCCTTAGATTTAGGGCAATAGCAATTAATGCCAACTTCTCAAAAATAGATATGCAGTTTCCATGTCTAAGAGCATTCTATAGTAGATAAGAGATTGTGTACCTTTCTCTGCTTGAATTAAGATTGCATTTACCTAGACATCCGATACAATGTGGCTTACTAGCAATCATCTTTCTCCTTGGAACTTTGAAAGTGATGATAGGTCGACGTTAGTAACGAGTCCGAATGATTCGACTTTTCAGACTAAACCGGCCTTTCGAGGTTCCATAACTTTATCTTTTATTATTTGGCTCTGGTTTCTTCTTTTGCTTGACCGGATTATAACGCGGGTCAATATTGAGTATATAAACCATTATATCCGAAGGTATACCTGTTATGGTTACAATGGTGGCAAGCAAAGTAATTTTCATTAGCACGTAAAAGTTTAATCAACTTACCTTTAAACTCGGTGGCGAGTCTTGACCAGCATAAATCTTCCTATTTGGGAAGCCAATGATAGTTTCTAGTTCTTCAGCATTTGAACTTGTGGCTTTTGATTCTTTCGGTTCAATAATTGTATCCAAAATTATTTGTGTAATTGTCCATGGCTATTAATGAACTTTCTTCCTCGTAGTCTTTAATTATCCATCCCACACCTATCTTTTCTTTTCTAGTTGTCAGGTGCGGTATCGTTGTAAACAATCTCGTGGGTGTTTTACCCATGCTTTTCCTAACCTTCATTCTTCTCCTGTGGAAATTTTCAATTTAGCAAGGTGATTCTTTACCTGTTCGGGAGGGTTTGGATCTTTTTCAACCCGTGAAGAAAATCCCGTATCTCTTTGCTCGGACCTATTTTTGACTTTCGTTTGAACATCTGTGCCTTTCTCCATTTAAATCTCGGTGCTGCATATCATTCTCGTGGGATAGTCGGGAATTCCCGGAGGTGTTCTATTCGCTCGTTTTGTTCATTGATCTGTTTCTGTCAAGTTAGAACTAAATTGTGAAAATTAAAATTACCTGATGTATCTGAACTTCAGGTCTCGGTGTTGTTTGGCATAGATTCTTTAATAAGTTTCGGTACTAATAGTTGTGGTACCAATATACCGATGTACATTCTCTATTTTTCTCTGCTTGTTGCTTACATTTCAGTATCATGGCTATTATTCCCTTTTCCTTTCTCATGGTAAATCCATTTCAAGCTTGGTTGTCCTCAACTATGTTGATTGGCAAATTTCGGCCATGATGAAGGTTTAAACTGAAAGAAAGCAAATATAAACAAAATTTGTTAGTATCTTTGGATGAATAGAAAATTTGCTTGAGTTCCCGGTAACTGAATCAAACTGTTTAACCCAAAAAATAGTTTCTGAGGTCAAAGAAATAATTTTATTTGATGGGCCACAAGCAACCGATTAAATCCGAAAGATATAATTTTTTGTTAATACAACGTGAGAGAGAAGTGGAAAATAAATTCAATGACATATATATAATAAAAATAAATCAGAGAAGAAATAATTCTTATTGAATAATCCTTGACATGATGTTGAGCTAAACGGAGCTTGAAGGGCCAAACCGTGGCTAACTTGGAAGCAAGATGATATGAATTACAATGTATATAATTGTAGAGAAGAAAGTTAGATTCTCCTGATTGTGATAAAACTATGTCTTTTTATAAGGATAAATCTTAGTAACCATTCTCCTTGAATAATGGGTCCATTATGAGCATTTACTCAACCCATCCATTACTTTTGGAAGACTTGTAACAATTGTGTAAATGCTGGAATTTCGTAACTGATGAGTTATTTCCGTAACTGATGAGTTAATTCCATAACGGATGAGTCAATCCCGTGACTGATGAGTCAATCCCGTGGCTGATGAGTCAATGTCATGCCTGCTGAGTCAATCTCGTGCCTGTTGAGTCAATCTTGCAATTGATTGCCTTGTTCTGACCGTTACAATCATTTATTGCATTTATTGCACGTTACATAATTGATTTGTAACTGATGGAGTAATGATGATAAATCTCATATAATCCGGGATTAATTGATTCCTTACTCATTTGTAATTATGAGATATTCTCCCGCACTTGTTCCAGTCTATCTCTTGATCACCAGTTCCGAGGCTATCAGGCACGGTACGATATATTTAGTCCCGGGGCTGTTTCACATATCATCTTTACATGTCATTCTTCACTTTTCTCCAAACTTTGCTGACACGTGTCGCCATTAAATAGACCCACATGGCAAGTCTATTTTTCGCCAATACAGTAGTCAAGCCAACTCTCATAAGCGACCCGAACTCAAATTGCAACACATATGATTCACTGGTAAAAGAGAACTCGCTACAAAACAACATAGGGATCACATAACCTCAAGACACCCCGCAGGAGATAACCCACATGCTTGGCCTCAAACGGATATATTTCTATACCCTTCCACAGTCACAACTACTTCGCAATCACCCAACCTTCCTGAGTCTGCAATCTTAACACGACATAAATATCTACTTCACCCCACAACTAAACAACACGAGAGATCTTTCAACACGCTCGAAACTCGAGGCCATACGCCAAATCAAGATAGAAATTAAACACCCAATAGTCATTGCTATATCTCAAGTAAACCTTTCTCGTCATATTCGATCAATCCGAACACGATATCATAGTCAAATCATACTCACCACATAGTCATCAAATCACCAATCCCACTAATATGGAAACCAACAGACATATAAGTCCCAAAAGCACGTGCTCATACAACAAAAATCTCCGTGCTCAGGCCACCGGCTAAATCCGGCCTCAAGTCCTCCAGACTGGTCCTTCATCAGCACACTGAAATCACATCTCGCACCTCATCCATGGAATCACAAGTCGTTGATGCACAACTAATACCGAGCGCTCATGTGCGCACACGAATGGGTGGAAGGAATTCAAAGAGTTACGATTCAAGCTGAATCAATTCCGCATGACAAGGAAAGACAGATGGGAAGTATATCCTAAATGTCCTGTAGCCTCTCGAAGATAGGTATGGACGTCATCATACTGATCCGCAAGACTCTACTAGACACTTGCTCATGACTTGTAGAACCTATGAACCTAGAGCTCTGATACCAACTTGTTACGACCCCAAACTTCTAGTCGTGATGGCACCTAAACCAACCCGCTAGGTAAGCCAACTAATAATTATCAAATTTTAATAATATTAACAAGACAATTAATTGAAAGTACTTTACCGAATTTTATACATTTCCCAAAGACTGGTAGTACAAATCATGAGCTTCTAAGAATAGAGTTTACAAACCAAAATGAAATAGATACATGGTCTGTTTAAAAAGTACATAAATAGAGTTTCATAATCTAAGGCTACCCTGAACAAAAGAGGCAGTTCCATCAGAGACACAGGTACATCTTCCAATCCAGCAACCATGGAACACAACAACAACAACAACTAACATTTGCACGCAATGTGCAGAAGTGAAGTAACAGTACAACCGACTCCATGTACTGAGTAAGTAACAAACCTAACCTAAGGTTGAAAGTAGTGACGAGCTGGAACATAGGTCCAACACCAACAACCAATATTAGGTTGTAACAATGTAAAGCAATTAAATAAAGAAGTAGCTCAGAGATAAAATGATCACCCTTTTCATAGTTTCCCAAAATAGTTTCACTTTTCAAATATAACAGTGAAAAACCCAAGTCTTTTATCAAACATTTGGAAAAAACATGAGTAAGTTGAAAACTGTAATCTTCCTTGAAAACTGTAATTTTTCCCCAAAAAACTTCTCATCAGGTAATTTCAGATAGCATGAGAAAAGTACATCTCCATGCCTATATTCAATATGTATAAGAAGTCATGAACGACGTGATACCGTACACCATGAGGAAAAATGCAACTTTATGCCTGTATGTCAAATGTGCATATCAAATGTGATGCAACTCAGTGATAAAACCATACACATGCTCTCAGAATATCAATTCACTCAGTCCTCCCAGTCACTTAGTCGTCACAGTCACTCAGTCCTCCCAATCACTCGGCACTCGGCACGCGCCAACTCACTCAGTAGGTACCTGCGCTCACTAGGGGTGTCAGACTCCAAAGGGGCTCCTTCAGCCCAAGCACTATAACAAGCCAATTGTGTCATAAATCAGTAAAACATGCGACGTGCAGCCCGATCCCATAAACATCCTCACTGATAGTTTATATGCGTCCACCAACTGTAAAGAGACCTGGTCCTTTACCAGTTCCCTTAGAGTTATCTATAGAGACAGTATATAAATGAGACACAAGATTTTACGTGGAAAAATCCCAACTCAAGGGGACAAAAACCACGACCTACACTGGTAGGATTTCAACTTCACTAACTTGTAACTTCAACTATTACAAGCCACTTTGTAATGACTCTATTACAAAGACTTCAAGCACACTAACTTGTAATACACTTATTACAAACCGCTTTGTTACTCACTAGTGACAAAGACGTTAACCTATGACTAACTCGAGTCACAACACAAACTTGGATAGTTTATGATTTTGGATTTCCTAAAACAAAGCTTTTAAGAAAGCAAGATAGGAGTTACAATAAAGAACAACACACAAGATTACAACTCAACTAAGGACACACATGAACTCGTAGTGGAACTGGTCCGTAGTGGAGTTGTCTTCTTGTTCTTGACACACTTGAGACTTCAATGAAAGAACAGATCTTCAATGTTTGAGAGAATGTTAGTAAATGCTCAAGTGAATATCTTGTTTGTCTTGCACCATACTATTATACTTCAAAGACATCCCAAGAATGATGACTATTCTTAGTTGGTACACACTTCTTCCAATGGGTGACTGCTGCACTATTTTTGCACTGTAGCATGCACGGTTGTAGGCAGTCACTTTATGTAGTTGCTTTCCAGCTGTATAGTTGACTTGTACTTCTATCAGGGAAACATCAAGGGATCAGGTCCATAAACTGTTTCTTGTGAATCCAAAAGTACGCTGCCCAGATTACTTAGAGTCCGTTGATGAATGATTGTACCATGCATGCATCAGGTCCTTTATCTGGTTCTATACATAAAGTTTGTTACATCATCAAAGCAATAGACTAAGAGACCTTAAGCCCATCACTTTCCCCCTTTTTGATGATGACAAACTTTTAAAATTGATGACTAGGTATAGAGCCTAACTTAACCAAATAAAGTACCAGGACCCCATATGTTCCCCTTGTCTCTGTGCTTTCCCCTTAATCCCTGCATCAATTATCTTCCCCTTTTTGGCATCATTAAAAATCACAAATAGACATAAAGCGTAAAGAAGTCCAACACAACTAGCTCATGCCCTATGTGTACACACAACATGATAGAAAAGAGAATTAAAAGGAAAACAAGCATTATACTTAACAAAAGAGAAGCTGATTCATTATTAATAAAAGCTTTAAAACATATAAGTCTTTGCTATGAAAGCAAAGACTTAATTGCACTGTTGTATCAGGAGTAGTACGGTGGAATCCAATATGCCATCACAAAAAACAACAAACAAAAACAACCAACCACAAAATAACAAATAGAAGATGACTGAACACTGAAGGGAACCTAGGGGGCACTAGAAGAGGAAGGCTTGGAGGAGGAGGCAGCAAGGGTTTTGAGAACCAAGTCCATGCGGGCATTGGCAGACATCTGTTCCTCGAGCAATTTCTCCCCCAGGTTCTCCACCTGCTGCCTAAGCTCAACATTCTCCTTGGTCAAGCGGGCAACTTCTTCATGGGAAGAATTAGCAGAACCAGGTGCCCCAGCATCTTGGCTTAGCCGAGTTTCCAGTATAGCATTTTGAGCCTTCAACTTTCTGATTAGGGGTGTGCATTCGAATCGATTTATCGATAAATCGAATCGATTATTTCTTATCGGTTTATTGATATCGGTTTATCGGTTTATCAATTTCGATTTCGATTTAGAAAATTTTCATTTTTAAAATTTTCTTCAAACATCCCAATTTTCCCACTCACAAACACTAATTAAATGATAAAAATAAAGATAAAATCATGAAATAAAATAAATTCTAGGTGAAGAGCACTTACCCAATCGTTTTGCTTGAAAAACCCAACGAATCTCCCAAAACCGAGGTCTAAAACGCAAACTATGGAGATAATGGAAAAACCCCCGAATATAAACTCTCTGCCCAAGACTTCCGCATCTGCGGACAAATAAGTGAATTTGCGCTATCACATTTGTGGACAGACGTTCGCATCTGCGAACTTAACTTACCAGGCACAGGTCCACATCTGCGGACCACTAGCGGCGCCCGATTTCGATTTCGATTTTGTCCAATTCGGTTATCGGTTTATCGATAAACCGATAAGATATAGTAAAATGACAATTATACCCTTATTATATATTACTTTTACGATTTACCCCACACCCCTACTTTACCCTAACGACCTAACCAACAGTAATCCCTAATTCCTCATTTCCTAAATCCTAATTCCTCTTCTC
Organism: Nicotiana undulata; assembly: GCA_005239495.1. Taxonomy (NCBI): domain Eukaryota; kingdom Viridiplantae; phylum Streptophyta; class Magnoliopsida; order Solanales; family Solanaceae; genus Nicotiana; species Nicotiana undulata. The sequence continues at coordinate 34,706 of ML250472.1, forward strand.
AGACTCAGAGACTCAGACCATTCGCCGCCTCTTCAGTCGTCCTATCTCAGTCCTCCTTCGGTCCTTCCTCTTCAGTCGTCTTACTCGACAGAATCGAGTAAGAGTGTAAGACAGTCATACTACTACCCGCCGGCCACCGTTCCTCACTTCCTCTTCAGTCGTCTTACTCGTGCTCGCCGGTCAGTCAGAGTCAGAGACTCAGAGTTCAGTTTCATCGCCATTCGCCGCCTCGCCGTCAGACTCGAGTTATTTCCGTTCAACTTTCTTCACTCAAAATCCCTCCTTTCTCCCATAGATCTGGTAATTCTCTTTCTCCAAATGGGTTCTTTCAATTTTTAGAAATTTGGTTATTGTTTTGTTCGAATCGATTATTCTAATTTTGTTTGTTTTTGACTAATCGATTATCGATCTTTAGAAATTTGGTTATTGTTTTGTTCGAATCGATTATTCTAATTGTGTTTGTTTTTGACTAATCGATTATCGATCTTTAGAAATTTGGTTATTGTTTTGTTCGAATCGATTATTATAATTGTGTTTGTTTTTGACTAATCGATTATCGATCTTTAGAAATTTGGTTATTGTTTTGTTCGAATCGATTATTCTAATTGTGTTTATTTTTGACTAATCGATTATCGATCTTTAGAAATTTGGTTATTGTTTTGTTCGAATCTATTATTCTAATTGTGCTGCTGCTGCCTTCTGCAATCTGCAGCAATGCTGTTGCAATCTTCAGT